>JAJPUD010019700.1:0-26053 GCA_023553655.1 Myrmecobius fasciatus | reverse complement strand
TGCCTACCTGCTCTTTTCCACCCCCAGAAGCAGAAGACAATTGGTTGTGCCCCAAATGTGTCAACAGGAATAAAATCCTGATGGACAATGTTCTGTAATAAAGGACCAAGGCTACACAAGACTATTTTTGACCTCCTCAAGATGCTGACTTATAAATGTGACTTTTTTTCATTCAACTTAGATTTTCTTTCCCAGTTAATCCTTATTGTACATCCTTTTCCACTGGGAAACACTTTCCATCCACCCAGGATTTTTGGTAAGGATAAGAGTCCTTATAACAAAGTAAGAAGAACCTGACATTCCAAGCAAGTTCACATATTATACAATTTTGGTCAGCAATTGGGAACAGAGAAAGATGAAAATCTTACAACCAAATAAAATTTAATCTTTTTAGCAAAAAAAAGGCATAATCTTTGCCTGAAGTCCATAAAACAAACCTCTCTCTGAAAAAGTTGGTATACTTCTTAAGCAATTACCACAAAGATCTTAGGCAGGAAAAGAATGAAGGCAAATGTTCATCAGACTGGACTTCATTCAGAGTGCAACAAAATCATAAATAAAACCTGAAGGCAAACAAACTAAATTTGCAATTACTTAGAAAGTAATCTGTCTCTGTTTTTTAGTAAGAATCAAGTCATAGAATCTTGAAGCAAAAATCAGTTGAAGACACCTCAGAGAATGCTTATGCATTGGATCACAATGTAGCAATTCTTCAAGGTACTCCCTGATTAGTTAAACTTAGAGGCTGAATCTCCTGAGGCAACTCTTACTTAGGTGGTAAGGGTAATTCTTTGGGTTTGTACTCCTTCAACTCATGAGCCCCCTCCTGTGTGAATTCCCTAACATTCAGCTCGTAATTCCAATTTTCTCCTACAGGCATTTGTTCAGGTGTTATAGCAAAAAACAATGCAATGATGTAGTGCAATAAATAGAGTACCAGGGTCTCTGGGGTAGTAAACAGGAAAATTGAGATTTGAACCTAGGTCCTCTGACTCAGGGAAGTAACTAGTCATTCTGGTGCCCAGGGTAAGGAGTGAGAAAAGTAAAATCAACTTTCAAAAACAACTATAAGGTTTAGAGAAAGTGAACAAAGGGAGAGGACAAGGGAAGACTCTGGAACCTCATATCTTAAGCTTGTTGGAAAGATCCTAGGACAGTTCTACTACTGTAAGAGGCCACCAAGTGCTACTGGACCAAAAGACTTCAGCCATGGGGGAAGCAATTCACCATCTAGAAGGTAGATTCAGATATCATCCCTGATTCTGAAGTCATGCAGAGTTGGACATGACTGAAATGATTCAACAACAAAAAGTTTGGCTAAATAGGTACTAGTTGGTTGGAACTACATTCTAGCAGTTATGGCTTATCTCTGACTCAAGATTCAGTGATTCTTCCACTCTACCATGTCTACAGGACACTGAGACCCATAGAGCAGGAAAGATGTGTTCACATTCACACCACAGGCTCCTTAAATAGAACCTGTCACCTTACTCTCAGCCACTAGGACATACTCTCACTTAAGAGGTCATTTCCATAAAACCTTGAGTTCCCAGATAGGAAGGAAAGGATAAATTGAGGACTATGAAATATCTGAGCAAAAGTGGGCA
The DNA here is from genome assembly GCA_023553655.1 of Myrmecobius fasciatus. Lineage (NCBI taxonomy): Eukaryota > Metazoa > Chordata > Mammalia > Dasyuromorphia > Myrmecobiidae > Myrmecobius > Myrmecobius fasciatus. The sequence goes on along the minus strand of JAJPUD010019700.1, from coordinate 24,446 downwards.
CTTACACACTCTCACTTTTATTTTTGTTTTTTAATATTGTGAGATATATCATTAATTTGTTTTTGCTGGTCTGTCATTTTTCAGTCACATCCTAATTCTTTGTGTCCCCATTTGGGGTTTTCTTGACAAAGATACTGGAGAAGTTTCCCATTTCCTTCTCCAGCTGATTTTACAAATGAGGAAACTGAGGTAGACAAGGTTAAGTGACCAAGGTCACAAAGCTACTAAGTGTCTAAAGCCATATTTGAACTCATTATGCATTATTACAACTCAGTCTTCCTGACTCTATCCACTCTCTATCCACTGTACCACAAAGCATGACTGTTACTAGCTACACAACCATAGGCAAGTCTTTTTTTTTTTTTTGGCTGGCTCTTAATTTCTCCATCTGTCAAATGAGAGTTTTGGACAAGCTGGTTCTTATAACACTGTATCATGGAAAGATCACTGGAATTGGTGTCAGGAGACCCAGGTTCACATCCTTAGTCTGTCATTTAGTATCTGTGAATACCTTCTTTGGACCTCAATATTCTTTTTTTTTAAAAGGCAATTGGGGTTAAGTGACTTACCCAAGGTCATACAACTAGGAAGCATTAAGTGTGTCAGAGGGTGGATTTGAACTCAGATCCTCCTAACTCAGACCGGTGCTCTATCAACCGTGCCATCCAGCTGCCCCCTTTTTTCTTTTTAAGGGACTCAGTGTTTTAATCAATAAAATCAAAGGATTGGACTAAATTACCTCTTGCTCCAAGTTTATGATACTAATAATATTTTAGAAATATTTGATTTAACAAATGTTGAAACTAGACAGAATTTTCTGCTCATCCTTCATATAACCAGAAAATTCTATTCCACCATGCACTCTGGTTACTCCAGGCCTTACCTTTCATCCAGTTCCCATCATGGTAAACAATCAGTGGTAACAGGTGTGGTACTGAAAAGGATTGTGGTCACAGCACTCAGAGTCCTCATTGTCCACAGGGAATTGTCACCTAGGAGTTCACCTCCACCTTTCCCTTTCAGCTCCTCAGTTATTGGCTGATGCTCTTTGCTAATGTAAACATAACTATGGTCATGAAAGGGGGAGAATTCTTTGAGGGAACAGAAATTAATATCCTGTGGCCAAGATTTGGAGAGGGGGAGGTGGGACATATGCAGGTTGTGTTTACCTCTTACTGTGCAAGATACAGGAGGGAATTAAAAAACTATCTAATGTCTCTGATCTGTAGAAAATACAAGAAAGCTTAAGGGATAGCCAGACAGCAATTAACATCTTCCCCCCCCCCAGATTGCCCCAAGCCTCTAAGTGGATTATGACTTCTCAGTTTCCCACCACAACATGCTTTTTACATCCTAAAATTACACAGACATGCACATACCCCAAATGGTAAGGAGACATATCCAAAGGACAGACTGCCCACCCCCATCTCAAGCTCTGTACAGTAATAGGCATGGATCCCCAACTCCATAGGTTCACATGATTCAGAATAATCCAGAGCAAAGTCATACAACCTCAGTTGCACCTAGCTGGTCCCTCGTCATCTCAAAATTCCTAAATGCAGAGACAGGCAGGCAATGTTTTTACACAATAAATGCATATATCTATGTATATTCACAGCTATGAATGGTTCTAAGTTAATAATTCACCTTATATGTGTGTGCCCATATGTTTATATGGAGGGATGTATTTATATGTATGTGTACATATATATGTATGCACACATGCACATATATATACACATATATAGTTGTTCAATAGTTTCATTCATACAGATGTAGTGGAAAGAAGGTTAATTGTAGAACTAGAAGATCTAAGTTTTAATATTAGCTCTTGTTCTTGTTCTGTTGTTTTTGGTTATGTCCAACTCTTCATGTCTCATTGAGGTTTTCTTGGCAAAGATACTGGAATGGTTTACCATTTCCTACCATGAGATGAAAAAACTGAGGCAAATGGGGTTAAGTGACTTGTTCAGGGTCATGCAGATCAGATTTGAACTTCCTGACTCCAGGTCTAGCACTCTATGCACTATGGCACCACCTGTCTCTAGCTATTCTATATAACATATTATGTCCTTTATGAACAATCCTTCCTGATGCTTCATCATGAAATGATGATGACCTTGAGTTACTGAAGAATATGCCAGTAGAAGCAAGCCTTGCCATATTGGAAATGATCTGAATATAGACCCAGTAACTAACTAAACCCTGTCCTCCAGGGCTCAGCCTACCTAAAGTGCAAATGGGTTTATTATCAGATTAATCACAAAGTGTTAGATTATTTTTGGCCCCAGAAACTCATGAAATTATCTACAAAAATTTCAAGGGTTTGCAGTATATATTGGTGGAAGGACATGGATGAAATAATATACCTGTCAAAATATTAAACTATTATATAATATATTATATACATACACACACAAATATATCATGTTGCCTTTAGTAGTAGCCTTTACTACCATTCAGATGACCTTAGGCAATTCCAGTATTAATTAAGCTGATATTATATAGCTTTAGAGAAATCATATCACTTCTATGGGCCTCAGTTTTCCCAGCTCTAAAATGAAGAGTTATACTGGATAACCTCTAAGATTCTTTTCAGCTTTAAGTTTATAATCTATGACTCTTCTTCTTTGTCATATTAAAGTCTTCATTTCCCTTTCCCCCCATCCCCATATCTTCTCTTGAGAAATTCTTAATATTAAGACCAGATCGTATAACTGGCCAACCTATGATATGCCTAGCTAAAATGGCCAGTTAAGCCACTTCACTCTACAATGTTTTAGTTTATTTTTAAAAAATACATGATGAAGTATTTCCTCTACATGACTCTGGAGGGGGCTAGCCCTATTAGATTGGGAATCTCTTTTATGATATACTTTGGACAGCCACTTTACATAACTGGAAACTTAGCTTTTAGTAAAGTTGATTTGCATGCTGACTCCACACTTTTTTTTCTTAGAACAAAAAACTTATCCTTCTCTCCTTATTGTGCATTAGAAGGTAATTTTCTTCCCTCTTTTGTCTCTCATCTTCAGTATCTTTCTATAATGAATATTTTACATACAATATGCTGAGAGATAGCCTTCTTATCTTCCATTCCCTCTGTTGCAGTAATGTTTATATTGGTTAGTTTAGTCCCAGTTATTGTTAACTGAAGAGTTGGATAAAGTAAAATAACTTCTATTAATAGGAATATTTAATCAGAAATCCTCTTCTGAGTTGCCACTGAGTTACAGGAACAGGGGAGTTATGGAAAAGAAAAACAACTCAATAGTCAGATTTCCACCTTTTTTTTTTCACACACTGTTAATTTTCGATCAAATATTGCCAGAGCTTGTGAGGCTGCAGCCAGCGCTTGTCGTAACTGGAGTTAAGAAGTGCAAAAGCTTTAGATCTAAGTAGCTAATCAGAGAATGTCTTCTCCTTGTTGTCAGGCCACTTGCCAGAAATCGTTCATTTTGGAAACACTGACAGGGAATATATTCTTGATCCTTGTCTGCTGCTCTCCCCCCCTTCCACCCCTACTTCAGATGCAAAGTGCACATATGGCTCATCTCCATCTTTGGGGGTGGTTCTGTCTAAAGTCCTCCCAAAGATTTAGATTGTATGACAAATCACGTTCTAGACTCTCCTGGCGGCCAGCGAGAAAGGGGTGAAGCATTTGCATCATTACCCCCAGACAACAGCTTTATTAGACTGAAAGAGAGGTTTGCAGCCATCCCTAGCTTGGCCACTGACCTCTGCCTCTTAATTTCCCTATTGTTGGTGTACTGCAAGTTACTGCTCTCTAAACCATATGGTTGATTTGAAGCATCTAAACTGCCACTTATGAAATTCTAGTTGGGGGAAAGATTGCAACATCTTGGGGGTAGGTTCAATTAAAAAAAAAAAGAAAAAGAGGGTGTCTTCTTGGGGACTCAAGTGAAAGAAGTGAGGGGGGGCAGGGATGCTCCCATGGCTCTCAGCAAATGCAGACACTAGCAATAACCACAATAGAATTGGGCATAATAAATAGATTTTCATACTCTCTGTGGTGTTCAGTTTCAAGATAAATAGCACAACTTGAGATTCCAAGAAGAAATGGCAATAACAAATGTGTGAATGATCACTACTTCAATTATTTCTGCTTAATAACAGATGGCCATTTAGTAGACAAACTACTTGTGAAAGTTGAAAATCCCACTTCTACACACACACACACACACACACAAACACACACTATAGTGGGATAGTGTGTAGGTCCTTCAGTCAGTAAGCCATCCTACTTCTGATACTTAAAATCTGTGCTCCCTCTGGAAAATTACTAGCCCTTTTAGGATCATCAGTTTCTCCACCTGGAAAATGGGTCGAATAATAGCACCTACTTGGGAGATAATTAATATAAAGTGTTTTGTAAACCTTCAAGCACTATATAAATGTGAGCTACTGGTATTTTATCCATGTTGCTGGGATAGTGCTCATTTTTCAGGGGAAAATAATAATAACTGAATTTGCTTTGGACACAGCTTTGAACATTTGAAGGTGCTTCGGTCCCCTCTTCCCCCTCCCCACCTTCCAAAAGTTTTTATCCCATTTCAAGCACCTTTGATATCACAGATTTCCAGCAATCCTCACTTTTTAGAAGAGTCCTATCTAAGTTTACAATTGATTTCCTTCTTCATATGGGTTTGAGCTTCTGGGAAGGTTGCACATTCCATTTGTCCCCCGTAGGGAATGAATGCAAAGTTATATGAATTTGCAGGTCCTTCTTTGAGAGGGCCCCAATTGAAAGGGAATGAAATGAAAAGATATGTGAGGGGGGTTGCAGTGAGAAGGGGGACCGTGAAGCAAGAGGGCTACGCAGGGGAGAGCTGAACCCAATCTCTATCTCTTTCAAACTCCAGTCTGCTCTGAGCTTTTCAGGTTTCCAAACAGAAGAAATCAAACCTCAGATCCCAAAGACCTAATGCCTGAACAGCTACAAAGGAATTGGTTTCCATAGCTGTTGTAAGCATGAGCTTTCTGCCTTCCCCCATCCCCACCCCCTATCCGACTAAGATGAAGGGGGAGCCCTGAGTGCAGAGAGGAGCGAGCAGGGAGCAGCACACTGAGACACAATTGGCGCACTGAAGTAAAGAATTCATTATCATTCACAAGTAATGGTCCTATTTTTTCCTTGCCTGATTTTTCTTTAAGACCAGAAGAAGAAAATAAAATCTCTAGTGGCTTCAGTACTTGTACAACCCACGGATAGATTATGCGGATTAACAATTTAAACTCCTACCAGACTTTCTGACTCAAAGATCTTCGGCCAGTAATCGTATTATTGTCTTCGGGTTTATTGGTTTACTAGATACAAAACTGAATTTTAAAGCAAATTGATTAAAGTTTCTTCTTCCCCCGTCCTGTCCCCCTCCTTTTAGGATTTTTTCCTCCTCTCTATAGCTCCATAAGGCATTAAGAGATTTTTTAATTTGATTTTCCTTAATATCTTCCCTCCCTTCTTCACTCCTCCCAAGCCAGGCTGTAATAAGACTGACTACACAGTTCTTTTATTCTCCTCCATGCCTGTTCCTAATTCCTGGTAATTTATCCCATATTAAAACTTCTTTAAGTAAGAATGGACAAGAAGCAGCACCTGCTATGCAAATGGGGGAAAATCCATCCTAGTTCAGCTAGAACCCTTCTGCGGAGAAGTGATGGCAGCAATGTCCATTCACCGGGTTTCCAATGTTGGGCGAGAGTAGGCCCTTCATATGTAAACGCGCTTGGAGTCTTGACAGATTGCTAAATGTTACACATGGCACAGGGGAGGAAAGAGGGAGGAGGAGGAGGGATAGAAATAGAAGGAGGGGGTGACTAAGGAGAAACAAGGGAAAGGGCGAGAGAGTAAAGTAGCAAAATAAATTCTCTAGAATTAGAAAGAAGCCTCATTGAGAAAATTAATCTTCCCTTGAAATATTCTCTCAAAGCTTTCTCATACTTAAAACTAGCTGATTTTTCTTTTTCTTTCTTAACTCCTTCAATGTCACTAAAAATTTTTTCATCAAATTTTTTTCAGCAGAGCCCAAAGCATCCAAGTGTCCAAAATAAGTCTAGATTTACTCAAGTTTCACCATAGTTTAGGAAATCAGGGCAATTCAATTCCATTTAAGAGGCATTTACTTATTAAACCTCTACTGTATGTACAGCAACTGGTGATTTCCATTAATAGATGTAGCAGAAGGTGGAAGAAGAAAGTTTTGGTCGGGTTATTTAATATCATTGGTATAAAGAAGCCTATTAAGGAAAATTTCCACTAATAAAGATGTGTGAGCATAGTAATCTTCAAAGCTTTTCTCTTTTGTTTGTTTGGTGTTACCAAAACTTACTCTATCTTTTTCATTTCAGAGCCTATTAAAAAATGTCAGTTACTGGCCAAAAGAATGAGCACCATAAAGAAATCTCATTTTGCCTTCTTAACTTTACTCCAGGGATTTTCAGGGATTTGACAAGTCCTATCTCTAAGAGGCCAATGCTAAAATCCTGCATAGAAGTGTATTTCTGGACACATGGGCACAGTGATTACTCCTGCTGGATGACAAGGATTAGTTTTGTTGGCACTTTTGAAATTATTTCATTTTCTCACGTGGTTTATGACAGAAATGCAATCCTATCTTGTGCAAGCCTAATCCTATCAGGAGATAAATCTCCTTGGAGAAGCCTCTTCTGAATTGTAGAATACTGGTCTGATTACTTGACTTGAGTTTACCTGATAAGCCAACTTGTTTCTCTAAGGGATTCTATTTTTTCCTGTTAGTGACCTGGTACCATTTTGTAAAAATATTATATCTATCAGTTAATAGAGGAAATAAGGTTAAACTACCCTATGACAGAGCACAGTTTAAGTCCCAAAGAAGGAGCAACCACTGGTACTCTTTTAACATTTTTTTTTCCTTTATGTGCACAAGTTTTCGTGAGCATAAAGCTTTTCAGACTCTAAAATGATAATAGGTGAGAAATGAGTGACATTCAGACCAATTCTGTGAAGAAGAGGATATCCTTCAAGCTATAGAGGCTTTATGCCCTCCATAAAAGAAAACAGTTAAATGTCAACTCTTAGGAGCCAGAGCAAAAATGTAAGACATGGATCCTTAGAGACAGAAAAAATGGAGTGTGGGCGTGAGGACCATTAACGTTCAAAAGACATGTGAAGTTATAAATATATTGTTTCTGGCTCACTCTCATCCCTCCCTTAAGCCCATAGAAAAGGGAACTTTTTACTCTTCCCCTACCCCCACAATTCAAGAGGATAACACGAAGGGATAGTACAATAATTCATGTACGTTATAATTCTTCATTGCCTATTAGCTGTCTGGGAAAACTAGAAGAAAAGAAAATGCCAGAAAGTAATGGTAAAACTTAGGATGTGACAGAAGTAGCTTTCTTTCTCTGCTCCTGCTGAGAGTGTTTGAATAAGAAGAATGTTCCTGGACTGTAACAAGCAGAAAGAATGAAGAAGACAAAAGGTTTCCAGAAAAAGGTTTGGAGAGAAGACAAGGCAAGTGAGACGAAAAGGAGAAAAAAGCGTTTACAATGGAACAATACATGTACTAATCGCTTTGATATATTATACAAGCCCAAAGACCCCAAACATTGTGTAATTATTTATAAATGACTTCTCCACTCCTGTGTATAATACAGAGGAAAGAATAAAACTCCAGGCTTCTCTCTAAACTATTTCTAAATAGACCTGGTTCAAAAGAAAGCAGAAGTGTTTGAAATAAAATAATTAATGATTGATTTTATGGTTGTCTCATTAAAACATTTTAATTACAACAAACAAACTGTATTTGTATTCAAGCCAAGCATTAGTTTATATAGCAAAATGTTAAGGTACAGAAAAGTAGGAAGAAAACAGTTCAACTATTTCTCCATTGTGGTTGGGTATGATGATTTCTTAATTCTTTGCATCAATCAGTGAGTGGTCGAATGCTGTGGCAAAGTACCATTCACTGAGATCCATTTCACTAACAACAAAAAAATTTTTTACACATCCACGGCCTAAGGAAATATGTTCCTGCTTTGTGAAAACCAATGATCCACAAAACACCCATGAAATTTTCCTAGCAACTCAAAATCGAAAGTTCTTTTCCAAAAATATTTTCGAGAATATACAAATGAGAAATGGATGAAGATAAGCTACTTGGCTAAAAGATCTCCACTTCCTAATTCAAGGAAGCAGTATTACTTTTGAGTTGCATGTCTATACAGAGGAGGGAGCTCTTTTGTGTTGGATCCTGAGACAAAATTTAACTTCAAGAACTTTTCCATTAAGCCAAAACTCAATAGCCATTGTAAAGACTTCTTGGATCAATTCCTAGCCTCTAGCAGATGAAATGTAAACTGACTCCACAGTGTAATAAGAAGGGTCTGCATGTCTCCTCAGGGAAAGCACCTTATGCCTCTCTAAGATTTTAAAGTTCAGGGCTGCTCAGCTTGCTCCAGCCACAAGGCTTTTGCATCCAGTCCCATTTGCCTCTTCTATTCTCTCTCCTTCAGGCACAAAAAAGACATTGTGTGGCCCCTACATTTGCTCAAGCCACAAACACTTAAGATTTTTCTGTCAACTAAGATCATGTATGGAAGTAGCACATCTGTTACCCCCAAAATACACATATTGTACCCCATGCCCAAGCATAGTTCTAAGTATTTAATAAATACAAATTATGAAATTAATCATTTAAAAAAATAAATCTCCCTACCTTTTGGGGAAGTTAATTCTTATGGATCAGAATTTAAATTGTGCTTGTTAAGAGTTACATCTATATGCATCTGATTCACCTAATAAAGATGATACATACCAAAGAAAATGTAGCACTCCTCAATGGAATACTATATTCAAGAAAAAATATGCTAGGTGGAATATGTACATGGCCAACACTGTATGATTCAGGGTGAGGAGCTGAGGGCCTACACGGATTTGTATAAAGCATGGATAATTTGCCATTTTCCTTGCTCTGTTACTGAAAGACACCCTCTGTCTCCATCCTCCTGCCTCATTTTTTTGTCCTTTTTTTCCCCTGCCACAACTGTCATGGATTGTCAGTAAAGAAAATAGAGAGTTGCTTTTACTTTCCATACTCCTAGCCCCATTCTATGTTTCTCATTTCTAAAACTGAAATGCATATTTATATGAATTTCAATTAAATGAAATATGTGTAAGCATAATTATGTAAATAATATATTGTCCTCATTTTTAGTTATGGGCCAGACTCTTTCTGTGTTTGTTTGCCTTTCTTCTCTGAATATTATTATTTTTTTGCCTCCACATCAGCACATATGAAATCAGAGATATCTTCAACTTTGTAAAGTTTTAAAACACTTTTTGCACCTTATGTCTCTCTAGAGACCTAGAGAAACTGACCAAATTGAACATGTAAATTATCTAAAAAGAATTAAGATGATGTCTTTATGAAATAGTTATCATCTAGTTATTGTGACTATGATTTCCATCATCACTCAACATTGGAAACACACTTTCTAGCATTTTCAACCCTCCTCCAGCCAAATAATAATATCTGTACACTTAGCATGAAGTACACACTAATTATTTTCAACATAGACTATTAATCACATGCAGAAAATGTTAAGGAAAGATATTCTGTTACTCTTTAATTAAAGCTATGCATATGTAGATGTATGTAAGTATGTACATGTATATAGGCAGCTAGGTGGTAGAGTATAGGGAGAGCCAGGACTAGAATTAGGAAGACTTGAGTCTTCCTAATTCCAAACAAATCCAATCTCAGATTAATATCTGGCTGCATAACTCCAGGTGAGACACTTAACCTGTTTGATTCAGTTTCCTTGTCTGTAAAATGAACTGGAAAAGGAAATGGCAAATCACTCCACTACCTTTAACAAGAAAATCTCAAATGGCCCAAATGGGGTCATGATGAGTAGGACATGACTAAAACAACTCAACAAATATTATATACTTATGGCAAAAAATTAGTTTCTATTTTGAAACATTCACAACTTGCAGTTTGTGTACTGTGTTTTAATATGCTCTGTGATCCTTCTCATAGCACTAGGATAGGAAGCCAACTATAAAGAAAGAGCAATGTGTTTTTATTTTTAAAAAAAAACCTGTCTTCTGGGGCAGGTAGGTGGTATAATAGAATACTAGAGTTGGAGTCAAGAAAAATTGACTGACTTGAGATGAAATCTGGCCTCAGAAACTAACTAGCTGTAAGATATTTCACTCTTGTTTGTCTCAATTTCCTCATATATAAAATGGGGCAGATATAGCTCCTATCTCTCAAGGTTTTTATAAGGATCAACTGAGATGATAATTTTCAATCATATTAGCTATCATCATTATTATTATTAGTTGTTATTCTTGTTAAAACTACACCATTTAAAAAAACTGGTGTGATTTCTCTTTGGGCCTCAACTTTCCCATTTGTAAAAAGGAGATAATGCTATCTGTCCTACCAATCACAGGGCCAATTAAGGACAAAAAAATGGTAACAGAAGACAAAGCAGGTAACTTATAAATACTAGGAATTTCAATAAGGTTTGATCATTTTTTCCTAGTGTATTAATGTACTGGCTTTCTCTGTGTGAAGCATCTGGTAGTATCATGGCTGGAGCACCTGGAATCAGAAAAGACCTGACTTCATATCTGGCCTCAGAGATTTATCTGGGCAAGTCACTTAATTTTTGTTTGCTTCAGTATCCTCAACAATTTACAAATGAAAATAATAATAGTTTCTACTAGGAAAATTTGTGAAGATCCTGGCAGTATGTATGCGTGTATGTATATGTATATGTGTATGTGCATATGCTACATAAATGCTTATTCCTTGCCTGAGCAATGTTAGCACTTATCATTCAGATTCTCTGAAAAAAAGGTCCTGAGATTTATTAATAAACTGACTTTTTCTTCCAGGAGCTACAGAACTATATATACATATTAATAGTCTCCTGCAGTAAGTCTAGTCTGGCCTACCCTGAAACAGAATAGTGCCACCTTATTTTGTATTTGCTCATATTTACTTGATGTTTCTCAAGTAAATTCTTCCCCTGAAACCTCATTCTGGCATGGAGATATCCCTGCAATCTCAAAGGTTGTTCAAGAGAAGTGCCAGATAATATGTGTCCTACTAAGCAGAAAAGCTTCAAATAAGGATGGTTCTGGTCACAGACTATGTACCTGATGGTGGGAGGACAGAGAGACTCATACCCAGAAAGTTGGCCATTAGGTGATGTCATTTGTCAGCTACCTACCCTCAGGAAAAGCATTTATTAAAATGAAATTATACCACTGGAGGAAATTATCCCATTGTTGAAATCACAGATATTGTGAAGTACTCCTCTTTGTAGAGCTATCTCCCCAGAATTCATAGAATCTTAGGGTTGGAAAAGATCTTAATCATTTTGTACTACCTCCTCATTCTACAGTCAAGGAAGGCTTATAAAGTGGCCAATAACTTGTTCAAGGATACTAATTAAATTAATGGTGGAGTCAAGCATAGGTCACAGATCTCACTTCCATTCCAAGACTAATAATTAGGTCACTCTCAGTTAACTGAAGTCCTGATTTGTACATCTCTCTATTCACTACACCAAAGGAGGAAGCATAGCATAATGAATCGAAGATTAGTCTAGGAATAAGAAAAACTTGAGTATGACTCCTACCCATACTTCTGACTACAGGACCTGAGGTGAGTTACTTAAACCCTGTGAGCCACATTTTCCTCATCTGTAAATCTTGAACTGACTGCCTTTAAGCCAACTTTAAATTCCTCCTAATTATAAATCTATGGACCATTCTACTTTTGTTAGCTTTGATTATTAAGATGTTTTCTCTTATTCTTCACCATCTCTATACCAATGATTCCCAAATCTACTTATTCATACATCGCCTCGATGCTGCCCTTCAGGCTTGCATCTCCAAATGCCTACTGGATATCTCAAACAAGATGTATTATAGACATCTTAAACTTAGCATATCCTTCTTCCTGACTTCACTCTCACTGTTGAAGATACCATCACTCTCCCACTCACTCAGGCTGGTAATTTAACTATCATCCTCTACTACTCACCATCTCTCTTACTCTATATCTAGTATGTTGCCAAGACCTGTCAGTTTTACCTTTGTTATAGCTCTCAAAAACAATATCTTTTCTCCTCTGACATCTCCTCAATTCAGATGTCAAATCTTCCTTTCCTTTCCTTTCAGTAAACTCCATTGGCTCTCTATCACTTCCTAGATCAAATATAAAATCGTATGGCTTTTAAAATTGTTCATAATCTGGCCCTATTCCTATTCTTTCAATTTTCTTATACCTTAGTCTCCCCCGTGTAACCTTGGATACAATAATATTGTTCTCCTCATTATTCCTTAAATAAGACACTCCATCTCCTGACTATGACTGTTGTATATCATGCCTAGCTTTCCACCCTCATCTCTACCTTCTGGCTTCCCTGGCTTTCTACAAGTTCCAGGGCTGAGTTGCCCATCAACTGGGGAATGGTTGAATAATTGTGGTATGTGATTGTGATGGAAAACTATTGTGCCATAGAAAATAACAAGCAGGATATTCTCAGAACAACCTGGAAAAGCTTTCATGAGCTGATGCAAAGTGAAATGTACTGTGTACAAAATGATATCAATAATATAAGATGATCATCTATGAATGATTTTGCTGTTCTCAGCAGACAACTCTGAAGGACTTGTAACAAAAAATGTTATCCATCACCAGAAAAAGAACTGATGCTGTACAGACTATATTCAGACTAAAGCATAAAAAGAGATTTATTTAAAATTATGAGATTTTTACTTAGCTCTTACATTGAATTCAATAGTGATATTTCTTGGAAAAAAAATTGAAGTCCACCTTCTTAGTACAGTATTTTCTATATAGTAGTAGCACTTAATAAATATTTATTGACTTACAGATTTATTTAACCAAAATCTATCTCTCCACTTCTACCCTAATAAAGTCCTTTGGAGACCTCTTCCACATGACAAATCTTCAAATGATTGTAAAATAGTTCTCATTCTCACTCTCATTCTCCTACACATCCAAAAAAGCTAGTTATCCTTCTCTGGACATTCTCTAGCCTGTGAATGTCCTTCCACAAAGGTAATATCCAGAAGTGAACACAATAAAAATGTAGTAGATTATTTCTTCCACAGTCCTGGGCACATTGTCTCCATAAGTATAGTTCAAGGTCCTACACAAAAGTTTTCTTTACTTCAGGATCATAATATTGTCAAACATTGGTCTTAATATTTACTAACACAACCAGATCTTTTTCAAACACTTATCTAATCATGATTCACTAATAACCCACATTAATGTAATAATGCAATTACATACATTTCTATATTACTTTAAGATTTACAGAGTATTTTCTCTCACAACCCTGAGATTTAAACTCTTAAAAGTCTGCCTACCTGTTACAAAGATTAAATGACATCCTGGATGTAAAAGGGCTCTGCAAACATTTTTTAATTGTACATATATAGGTATTATTTGTCACATCTATTCTTATATGAGAAACTATCTATTTACCTGCTCACATGTTTTAATGTCTTTTGTGTATAATGTATTGCATTTTGAAACCCATATTTTTTCTATGGATTTTCTATATATGAATGATCTTGAGGTTAAGAGTGTTCAAATGGCCCTAGTGAATTATGGAGGAAGACCCATGGCTGAGGTAAATCAATCCAGCAGTCACTCAAATTATAAATATACTGAAATAAATCTTCAGGATCAATAATTTGGCACATTTCCAACATGTATGGTCATCAGTAACACAAAATGAACTCAGTACAAATTGATTCCTCCTTTTAAGAGACTTTTCTTTCCCAATCAAATTGAAGGTGTTCAACTCTCCTGAAATGTATTTTGGATATAAAAAAGAGAGAATTAAGAAAAGAGCTCTTTACAAGAAGGCCCATTTCTATGACAAAAGATAGAGTAAGATAAATTTAAGGTATTCTCATATTGGAAAAGAGAAAATGGATAGAATCTTGATATGGAATGAGAGGATATGAATTCAACACTTAGTACCAGGTAGGATATTATCATACTAGATGGCCTCTGAGGTCCCTTCCAACTCTAGATCTACATTTCCAAAGAAGTGAAAAAGAAGATTAAGAAGAAGAAATAAACAATCCAACCACATTGACTAACTTGCTATTCCTAGCACACAACACTCCCTCTCCTATTTCTGTGCCTTTGCTTTGCCTATTTCCCATGTTTGAGTTGTTGTTCCCTCCCACTTCTGACTTTGAGAATTCCTGACTTCCTTTAAGACTCATCTCAAACATCACCTCCTCTAGGAGGGTTTTCCTGGTTGTCTTCTAATTCCCCCTGCTAATGCCATCCACTCTAAAGAAACCTTCCATCTATTCTGTATTTATCCCCTATGTTCTGATTCATGTTTTTCTTCTCTCATTAGAATGTAAGCTCTCTGAAGACAGCAGAAGTTATTTTTGCTTTTCTTTTTAATTACTATGGCTTAGCACAGTATCTGGGAGAAATTGAGTACTTAATAATTGGTTTTTGATTGATTGATTGATACATGAAAGGAAATGGGGGTAATGGGCAAGTATAAGAGTTAAAGAGAACACAAGAACTTTGAGTGTATATATGTATGTGTGTATTATATATACACATATGTGTGTTTATACCTAATTTAACACTTACTTTAGAGCTCAAGATCATTTACATATATAAAATTAATATAAAAAGTGTGGGTTTCAAAATACAATATGCACAAAATTCATGCGGACATTTATAGCTGTCATTTGGAAAATAAGAAACAATTTCCTTTCAATGACAATTATTTCAAGATGTCCTATGAAAGGCTTGGGTTGATTTACAGCCTTAGCAAATCTAAGACCTATGGGGGGGGAGGGGAAGGGGAAAGATGTGCCTAAACAAAATGACAAAATATTCTTTTAAATTGGGGATTTATATGAAATCCTTGCCTCAGTCATTTAGACAAAAGGAAGCAGGGGAGAAGACAAATAAAACAACTAATAAAATTAGCCAAAAGTGCCAAGATTTTAAGGTTTTCAGACTATTTCCACTTTTCCCCACCTATCCAGCAACAACAAAAAGAGATAAAGCAAAACACACTTTTGGAAATAGCCAGTGTCTATTTCAAACTGGATTCCCAATCTCTGTTCAGCTTACTTTTGAAAAGTAGTTTGGGACTTCTGGTGTCTGAAGTCTTTCAGGGAATAGAAAAGCACCCTTCAAACGGGTAGGTAAGGTCCTATTGTCTAATGTTTCAAAAAGTATAGTATTGGGACGCAGTTAACTGTCAGTTATCAGCACTAGTAAAAAGGATACACATTTCAATTGATCGCTCAGTAGATAATCCAAAAATCATTTATATTGGGCTATAGGATTAATGGGACAGAGGAGAGGATTGGCAGATTTCCCTTGCTAATTGTTTGACTCCCGGTGATACTAAAATTCGTTTCCAATTTCCTGACTGTGCAACAGCTGATGGGTTAGAGAAGACGAGAAACAGTGTGCCTCCTTTAAAAAGGAAGGCAGTAAGGGAATTGGACATTTGTTGCAGATAATACAAAGTGGCTAACACTACATAGACAATTAATCGGGAAATAACCATCTAGGTTTATATAAATTATCAAGCTTAATTTTGCTTTGTATTGAAGAGTATAAGGTCTCTGTGCTATTCTCTCTCTCCCCCATTTTTAGCCCAGTTCCCTTCCTCCAAGTTGGAGAAAAGGGACAATTATATCCTAAAACATGAGAGAAGTCTGACTCCCGAGAGAGAGAAGAGGTTTAGACAAGTAGTCCCTAATGTGTTTGTAGACACAAAACCCACAGTAATAAAGTTATCAAAATCACCACTTTAGGGTTGACAGTAAAGACCAAGAGGGAAAGAAATATGCATACTATATTTTCTTCCTACGCCCTAAAAAAATAAAATAAAATAAATTGTATCTCTTCAACAGAGACAAAGAAATGGGAACAGTGTCCCTCGAGACTTAAATCACTTCACACAGGTCTCCGAGCGTTGTAAAATGGTTCTTTTAAATTATTATACATCACTATCCCCAGTCATTCCTTTCACAACTATCTTAAGAAATATTAGGCCCTGGAAATGTGGGCAAGTGCTCAGCAGTCCTTCCTGATATAGGTCAAACAGAATTCACGCACCTAATAGAACGATTAAAAGAAAGTTTAATGGTGATCCAATTGCTCCCTTCTCTTCTTCCCTAAGCCTAGAGGAAGGTGGTTTTTTGTTGTTTTGTTTTTTTGGGGTTTTTTTGGTTGTTGTTTTGTTTGTTTTGTGGCGGTGGTGGTGGTATGCAGTGTTTGGGGAAGCAGAGGAGAGAGGCAGGAAGAATCCTTCTGCTCTACTTCTCGAATGTTGGGGCGCTCTGATTCACGCTCTGAGTTACGTTCCTTTTGTGCCCCTGATCCCAGGCTCTGAGATAGGCCCCTGAGGGCAAGGCACCGCAGAGAACGGGAGGAGTAGAGGGGTCTTTCCCAGTTCGAGTCAGTGAACTTTACAATTTGTTAGAGGTAGCAACGTGATTCTTCCCTATGTGCCACCCCCTTATCCTCGCGCCCTAGAATCCTGGGGCTATTGGGACTTTGTGAGCGGAGTGTGCTTCCCTTCACCCCCAAACCTAACCTCCGGGGGATTCCTATCCCGCCCCTCACAACCCTTCCCCTCCAAATATAACTAATGAAGCTCAATCAGGATTTAGCCCGGAGATAACTCACGTGGCCTGGCGGCCGCTCTGCCCTGCGATTGGCCCACAGTAATTACAGGCACACTCCGGGGACCAAAGGGGAAGGGGGAGGGGGACTCACCCCACCTGCATAAATTATGCAAATTATCCAGGGTGCAGCACGGGGCCGACCTGCTGCCTCTCTCCATTCATTCTCCCGGGCAGGGGTGGGAGGTGGGGGTGGGGAGGGGAGCAGAGAGACCTATGGGGAGGGGGGGGGAGAAAAGAGAGTGAGAGCCGGAGGGGATGGGGGCATCTATTGTTTTTCAGGATATATAAGGTGTCCTGAGGCCAGTCGTGTGCCACACTCGGTGCTCACACGAGCTGATCTTGGGCTAGATAGAAGCAGAGACAAGGCTGTCGCGTGGCCCCTCTTAGGCGGCGGAGCTCGGAAGTTTCCAGGAACTTTCAATTTCCTCCCAGTCAAGGGAACTCAGCGTAGGGGGAGGGGTCAGGTCTGGACTCCGAACTCTACAAGTAAGTGGGTCCTGAAAAGAGCGCAATTCTCACACAGCTGAGGAAGGACCCCGCACTCCCTCCCTCACTCTCCTCTCCAAAAAGTATATTATTCATTAACAATTTTTCTGTCTCTCTGTTTCCCACTAGGAATGGCCTCTCTGGTGGACAGCAACCTCTCTGACTTCGAGAATAGCAGCGACCTGTCATGTTTTCTCACGGACGAGGAGGACAGCAGCGGGCTCTTGCAGGCCACTTCCTCCATGCAGCACTCAGAACAGCGCCGGAGAGAAGAGCTGAGAGAGGACGAGGAAGAAGAGGAAAAGGAGCACAAGAGACGGCGAGGCCGTGGCCGGGTAAGGAGCGAGGCACTGCTGCATACCATCCGCAAGACCCGGAGAGTGAAGGCCAATGATCGAGAACGCAACCGGATGCACAACCTGAACGCAGCTCTGGACGAATTGCGAAGCGTGTTGCCCACCTTCCCAGATGATACCAAGCTCACCAAGATCGAAACCCTGCGCTTTGCTTACAACTACATCTGGGCCCTTGCTGAGACTCTGCGTCTTGCTGACCAGTGTTTGCAAGGGCCCCCCAAGGAGCTGCTCCTACCAGCCTACCTCCATCCTGCCGACTCTCCCAACTCGGCCAGCGATGGAGAATCGTGGATCTCCAGCGCTTCCCCACCTGCAGGCTCCTCCTCCTCCTCTTCGTTCTCCCCACCCTCCTCTTGCTGTTCCTCATCCCCTCTCTCTAACCCAAGCAGCCCCGCAGCCTCCCAGGACTTTGGCTATGGGAACCCAGACCCCCTCTTCTTCCCTGGCTTACCCAAAGACTTAGTCCACGGCGCTCCCTGTTTCGTGCCCTATCGTTAGCCAGGCCTATGGTGCACCCACACACTGACTTCACTCTGACACACGCGGGCATATTACAAATGACCTCGGGGAGGTCCCCTGAACTCTAAAGGGGAGGAAGGGTGGAGAAGTAGGTATGGGTGTATGTGGGTGGGTGGGTAGGCATGCAGTTAAAAGTTTGGGTCCTCCCCTGTTCAGCTATCCTGAGAGAAACTCGGGTTGGAGTTCGCCCTCGGGGCTCTAAGTCACCTTGCCCCCTCCAGTCCTAGCAGAATCCTTCACTTTGCGTCCTTCCCTTTTGCACTTTGTGAACTTCTCGTAGACTCCCTTCATTGTGGCGCCGCTGAGCTGAGCCCCCACTACAGGGAGAGTTAGCAAAGGGGCAGGTCAGCTGCTGAAGACGAGGTGAAAAGTCAATTTTACAATTTGTAGAACTCTAATGAAGAAAAACGAGCATGAAAATTTGGTTTGAACGGGCTGACAATACAATGAAAAGGCTTAAAAAAGAGAGACAAGGAGTGGGCTTCATGCATTATGGATCGTGACCTCCAGCACTGCTGTAGTGCTATAGAGAAGGGCTCAGCCCAGCAGACACCGGCTATTCAGCCGCGGCGCTCCATAGGAGTTTAATTTATTCAAGATGTTTCATTCATATGAAAATGTATTTTTTGTACATAAAGAGTTTATTCTATTATTATGTATATGATCTGAAAGTTTACACTTTCTGCATTTCAGATACTCCGTGTAAATAAAAAGGTTTTTGTTTGTTTGTTTGTTTGTTTTTTAACGTTTAAATTTCTTTGGTACTTTGCTGACTCAAGCCTCTCAGCACTCCTAAGGCTGAGAAAGTATATCAACCCGTTGGGGAAGTTGCCCCTCATGGTTAAGGGGGTAGCAAGGGAAGATAAACCCCGTAATAGTCCTAAACTCAAGCACTCACTGTCTGGTGTCATCAGACAATTGAGAATGTTTCTCTGATCCCTCTAAAGTAAGATTTACTTTGAAAGGGCCTTACTTAAAAGTCATTTTATCATGGCCTTTTCTATGGCATTTGGGGCCATGGTTTCCTTCCACCTTAGTGAAAACTATTACAAGCTTTACCAATTCATTCACAATAAACCAATTAAGATTTTCTCTGGGGGAATTAGCCCTGGGTGTACCACTACCTGTAGAGGTGGGTTCTATAGGAAAGAAATTTCTTTTGAGTTAGGGAGCATCAGCTGGCTCAGGTTTTCAAAAAGAGGGGATTAAAGAATCAATCAATTAGAGTAAGCCATTGGCTAGGAAGTGAAGTGACAGGTGTGGGGCACTGGGTAGGCTTGCTCTGGCTACATCGCTCTCCTAACAGTCTATTTGAAAGGGGAAATTGATTTGTAAACAGTACATTAGAATTATTCTCTATTGAAGTTTACTGGCTGAATATCCAGGTTGCCCTCAAACATCAGTCCATTGGAATATGAATGACTGGTCTCACTAGGTAGGTGTAGGGCTGCTTGTAAGTGGATGGATGATTACATTTGCTCAGACACAGAATGAAGGTTGGCCCACCAGTCTGTCTGCCTAGGAGAAGGCTAAACTGAAACTCCAGAGCAGCGCTCCAGGGTTAGATCTCTATGTTTGTTCAGTCAGCTCCAAAAAGAACAACATTCTCATGGAGACTACAAAGGCTGAGGAGTCTTCATTTTCCAACAGTGAAATCAGTCATCCAAACAGTGGGGCATTTTTGGCTGTCTCTTGTTTATTTGTTGTTAGACAATTAGCTAACAAGGGGTATTAGTCAACAGGATCCTCTATTTTTAATTTCAAAACTAGGGTAGTTACAAGTGACAGTTCTGGAAGCTCTGACATGCATGGGGTGCTTTCCAAAATGGACTAGAACAAAACTTCTCAGGCCAGTCCTCTTTGATTACACCAAATCAAGAGGAGAATGATGGAAGAAAGTAGACTAGGGAAAGTGACAAATCCATTTCGTGAGATAGTTACTGTCAACCCCCGAAGTGGTGATTTCGAAAATATGGGAAAAAATGTATGTTGAGAGTTGTCCAGAAACAGCCTTGACCACTTCTTCCTTTTAGATGTATGCTGCTGAACTCCTCTCTCCTAAAAACATATAAATAAGGAGCCCATGATACTAATTGTTGCCTCAAGTGGCAAACTCAATATCCTCTGATCTGATTCAACTAACAGAAGCCTCAGCTTCTAGATTTTAAAAATGTACCTTTGGGGCAAAGGAGTGAGCAATTTGGTGGGGTGGTTGATTGAGGATGCATTCAAGCAGACAAAGAGAGTATAACAATGAAAGGGAAGACCAGACAACTTCAGAATTCAGAAAGAAATTAATTCTCTGAAAATCTCTGAGGAAAAAGAATCACTCATAGCTTTCTTTACTTCCTGTTCCCCTCCAATTCTCCCACCACTACCACTACCATCATTGAAGTACATCTTTCCATTAGTTGCATTTGGCTTTCTTTTTCTTGTAAAAAAAAATACAAGCCTGTTCATAAAAAGATGGGATTTTCAGTTTTCCTTATGCAGAAGGGCTCTTGGAAGTTACTCATTTCAGTCTTTGTCTAGAAGGCTCCTTCTGTTTTCGGAAGAAAGAGTAAATCCTCTATTTGTGCCTTCACCAAGGGTGTCTGTTCAGCCCTGCTGTAGGTGCACATGTCTGGGATAGAGGGTAAGAACACTGGGTTTTGTCTTCGTCTTTTATTTTTTTAAAGCCCTCAGAAGAGCCACCAGGAAACAAATCCCAAAGCTCTAGCTAGCATCCTGCAGCCCGTCCAGCGGCACAGTCTCAAGCCTTTGTCTCACACAGCTGTATGTAGCCGTGGGCACCAGGCAAGGGCTTTAAAATAAGGGGAATCATCATTATTGCCTCCCAGACCAAGAAAAGCAAACCATATTCCCAACTCTATAACAATAACAAGCAAGAAAAGTCCTTAATGACATCGATCGCTAAGGGCTCACCAGGACTACTGCTGTTCCCCACTCTCTGCTTAATGCTATTCTTCTAGGAAAGCCCAGCACATGTCGACTCAAAGGGGGAGGGAGAGTAGGTTTTTTTTTTTTTTTTTTTTTTTTTTTTTTTTTAAGTAGAGAAAAGGTAGTTAAAATCCGAGGGAGAGTAGTTTTTGTTTTTGTTTTTGTTTTTTAAGTAGAGAAAAGGTAGTTAAAATCCTTGTCCCCACATCTGGTGTGGTCTCTATACATGGACCAAAATAGACAAGATAAACAAGTGTTTATCTAGAATTTTCTGGTCAATGGTCACTAATATAGCCTGCAGGGGCTACCAATGTTTAAAGAATGAGAAATGGATTTTTTTTTTACATTTAAGACTCAAAGGAAAAAAAGGGGGGCAGCTAGGTGGTGCAGTAGATAGAGCACCAGCCCTGAAGTCAGGAGGACCTGAGTTCAAATCTGATCTCAGACACTTAACATTCCCTAGCTGTGTGACTCTGGGCAAATCATTTAACCCCAATTGCCTCAGCAAAAAGAAAAAAAAAAAAGACTCAATCTGAGCAGAATCCCAGGACTACAAGAGTGTAACACTGTGATCTTGTCCTTTTCTTCCCTTGGCTTCAGGTTTCCTATTTATAAAATGAGACTGAACAAGATGATCTTGAAGGTTTCTTCTGGTTCTAAAATGCTCTGATTTAGAAGATTATCACTGAACTAATTCAGTCTATATTTATTAAGGTCCTACTCTATAAAAAGCCCAGTCTGCATTCTTAAAAGGATAGATCAGGAGCTTCCTTGGGCTCAGGCACATCTCTTCAAATTAATTCTTGCTCACATTTCTTTAGCAAACAACTCTCTGAGTAAGTAAGTACTGGAAATGTTATTGATGTCATTTTACAGATGAAAGAACTAAGACTCAGATTGGTCACAAAGGATAGCAAAATCAGGAGACAGGATGTGAACCCCTGAAAATGCTCCTTTCGTCATAATATCTTACCTTTCAGCACCATTTGCCCAAACCTTTGGAACTCACCATTTGTCCTGCTCAATGAATTTTTTTTTCCAGCTTTCACCTGTGGGTGTTGCTTCACCAACAAAAACATAACCTCTACTACAGTGACATATACAATGTAGATACCCATATTTACTGGTTAATAGCTGTCATTATGCTATTAAATGGATGTTATCTTCATGTTATTATAGATGTAGACATAGGAAACTAAGCTTCCAAATGATAACCTAGCCCCAGTAAATTGTTTTCTGAACTGAACCCAAGCCATCAGCTTTCTTTTCTATAATTTATTCCTTATAAAAAAGAGGGGAAATCCCATTTAATCTGAGATTCTCAGAATTTACAAAGAAGTGAGGAATTCCTCTAATCCAACTTCCTTTCCAATTCAGGAATCTGCTTTTCATCATCCCTGAGTGAGAACATCCATTCTCTGCTTGAATCCTTCTAGAGACAGGGAGCTCACTATCTCACATGGCATTCTGTTTCATTGTAGAGCTGCTCTGGTTATTAGATAATTCTCTTTTTTTCTTAATTGAGCCAAAATTTGAATCTCCATAATTTCCACCTATTAATCCTAGTTCTCTGCTTTGTTAACTAAGAGAAATGTTTGTTTTCTATTCAAAGTCCTTCTAATATTTGAAGATATCTTTCAGAATCCTACTAAATCTTTTTGTTTTCCCCAAGAAGACCATCTCCAGGTCTTTCAATTGATCTTAATATATCATAGTTTTGAGTATTCTAGTTACCCTGTTGTAGTTTAATCCAAAAACTAATCCAACTAATATAAAGTCTATTACCACCCTTACTGTGAATGACACTCCTATTAATACAGTTTCCACTTCACTCTGTTGGCTCATATTAAGATTTTAGTCAGCTAAAACCCCTGAGGTTTTGTAGTTTGTTTGTTTGTTTTTTATGAAAAAACTCTTATTGTTCTTAAGTAGGTTTTTTTTTTTAAATTTAAGAGCAGAATTTTGCAGTTATCCTTCTTATATTTTATGGGATAGCTTTTGGTATTAAAAACAAAGTGAAATACAATTGCCAAAACTGTTTAATCCCTTCTTTTTCCAATTTCTCCTACTAAAAAAACAGAAATATTTATTTTGGTTTATGAAAAATAAATTAAATAAATAGGCCCAGGTGACATCATTGCAAATGAAGAGACAAAGAAAAAAAAAAGATTTCTTTCAGCAAGTGAAAGCCCTATTTCTACTCTCAAAAATCAAGTTCATGAATATTCTGAAGAGAGCATCAATTGAGGAAATGAAACTGCATATTACAGAAATAGCCTCAGATTATTCATAGAGTTTGAAGACAAACTAGGTAAATATTCACAGATCAATTTGGAATCAGAGGATATGAGTTTGAATTTGAAAATAAGAGTTGAACTTGATAACTTCTCAGGTTCCTGTCAGTTCTAAATAAATTTTTCTATTATTGTATCTAAGTGATAAATTTGAAGTCAGGAGATTTGAGATTGAATTCCACTTCATTTGCAATTTATGTGACCTTAAGGAATTTACTTTTCTCTCCATGACTCTGATTCCTCAATTTCAAAAGACCTTTAATCAGTTAAGTAATCAATCAATAAGCATTTATTAAGCACTTATTATTCACCAGACCCTGTACAAGGCAAATATAAAAACAAGACAGTCCCTGTTCTCAAGAAGCTTATAATCTATTAGAAGTTAAGAACATAGATGAAAGAATAGAAGAGTAGTGATAATAAATTCATTCCCTTTTCAGTACCAATGTTGATTCTATTATTATTTGAGCAAGAGGTGAAACATAGGATTAGGAGAAAAAAGAGAGAGATAGCAACTGGTGGCAAGTCAATTAACCTTTGATAGCTAAGCCCTAGTATCTTGGTGTCCTTATGTGTGTCTGGAAGGATGAAGCATGTTCTAGAGCCCAGCTTCTTAAGCTGTGGATCATGACACTGTGTCATGATCTTATAACTGAATGTGGGGATCACAAAATTATTGATTTATTATCAGCAAATGTTTCATTTATATACCTATTTTATATACCTACATACCTGAAGTAACACAAAAATTTCTCCAGCAAAAAGGGGTCACAAGTGAAAAAATTTAAGAAGCTCTGACCTAGAAGTCTGGGGCTAGATAAATCTAAGGAGCAAAGGTGAAGACTAAGTCACCCTCCATTCTAGACAACTCTGGTTTAGAGTGTCCTGAAGCTGAGTGAATCAAAAATGATCCTGGTGGCCTTGAAGAGTACAACACATACACACACACACACACACACACACACACACACACACACGAAACTACTAACAAACTTCTTAATTTATCAGCAGCCTGATTTCTGACCTGTAGATTGGAAGCAAAAATAAATAAGTAAATCTGCTTTAGCATCATCATTTGGAACTGTCAAGATTTTTTTT
>JAJPUD010019699.1:6223-17116 GCA_023553655.1 Myrmecobius fasciatus | reverse complement strand
CAAAACACCCTCTCTGGCTACCTAAAGCTCAAGCATCTTAACCTATCCCTTCCTCAACTTACTCATGAGCTCCTCCACCCTACACAGCTATATGCAGAGATGCTCATACCCCTGTTTTTGTCATCACCCACAAGTATTCCCATCCCTATTCCTGAACTTTGAAATTTGTCTGATCATAATCTATCGACCTTCCACTTCTCTCTCTGTCTTGCAGGCCCTAATCCTGCTCTTCATCCTCATCTCAGCCCCACCCCCATGCTTCCCTCTCTGTTCCTTCCCAAGCCATCACTCCTGCACTCAACTCTCCTTTCACCATCTTGACCCCTTGATGAGCCAGTTTAACTCTTCTCCCTGGTCTCTTTATCCTATTAAAGATCTCACCCTTCTAAGGATCTCGGGTTTGACTCATTCCCACCATCCACACTATTTTTGTTCCTACTTACATGCTGCTGAAGATGGAGAAAATCATGAAATCAAGCTGATTGGGTCCACTACAATTTATATTATATAACCTCAACTGGGCCCTCAGGCGATTCTTCTACACCTCCCTAATTAACTCACTCTCCCACTCTCCACAGCAGCTCTACCAAACCTTTTCATCCCTTTTCAAACCTCTTATGGTTCTTCCTTCCCCCACCTTCTCGGCTGAGAACCTTGCCTCATATTGTACAGAAAAAAAAATTGAGGCCATTTGTCGAGAGCTCTCTCCTCTCCCCCTCCCCTTTTCCTATCTCTCAGATGCTTTCTGCCACCGTTGCTTCCTTCATCTCTATCTCCCATGAAGAGATGGCCTTTCTCCTTACCAAAGCAAATCCCTCTCTGTGTGATCCCACTGCAGCCCATCTTCTCCAGCTGATTGTCCCCTCTGTCATCGCTACTCTCTCACCAATGTTTCCTGGCTCCTTCCAACCAGCCTGAAATATACCCATATTTCTCCCAATCCTTAAAAGCTCTCACTTGCTCTGCCCATCCCTGTTTGCTACTGGATTATATTCTATCTATATCACAGCTAAACTCCTCCAGAAGGCCATCTGCAATAGGTGTCTCTACTTCCCCCTTTTCACCTTGTTTTTAATGCTTTTCGGTCTGGCTTCCAGCCTCATTATCCCACTGAAACTCCTTTCTCCAAATTAACAGTGCTTTTTAATTGCCCAATCCAATGGCATTTTCTCAGTCCTACTCCTTCTCAACTCTTCTGCAGCCTCTGCCACTGTCCATCCATCACCTTTTCTCCTTGAGACCCCCTTCTCTCTAGGTAATTGTGACATTGCCTTCCCTGGCTGTCCTCCTGCCTGTCTAAGTGCTCCCCACTCCATTTCTTTTGCTGAATATTCTTCCAGGTAAGGTCTGCTAATTGTGGTATCCTTCAAGGCCCTGTTCTGGGTCCTCCTCTCTTCTTCATCTCTATGATTTCACTATGACTTCATCAGCTCCTGTGGTTCAACTATCTTTATGTAGATTATTCTCAATCTCTAGACCCAGCTCTAAACTTTGTTCCAGCCTCCAGTCTCACATCTTCAGCTGCTTATTGAACATCTGCATCTTAAACTTGACACGTCCAAAGGTGAACTCATTTTCTCTTCCCCCCCCAAAGCCTCCTTCTTGCTAACTTCCCTATTACTGTATGGGGTGCCTCCATCCTCTCAGTCACTCTGGCCCCATTGAAGTGTCATCCTTGACTCCTGTCTCTCTCAGCTCTTCCCCCATATCCAATCAATTGTCAAGGTCTGTCATGTCTCCCTTTGAAACATCTCTCATCTACGCCCCCTTTTCTCCTCTGACAGGGCTGCCAGCCTAGAGCAGGCCCTCACCCCCCCAGACCTGGCTTCTCTTGCTAGCCTACTGATGAGTCTACCCACCTCCAGTTTCATCTCATTCCAATCCATCCTCCATTCAGCTCTTGAATTGATCTTAACAAGCCGATCTGTCCACGTCATCCCCAAATTCAATAAACTCCAGTGGCTTCCTCTCACCTCTGGGATCAAGTAGAAAATCCTCTGTTTGGCTTTTTAAAGTCCTTTATAACCCAGTCTCTTCCTCTCTTTGCAGCTCTCTTCTACCATGCACTTTGTGGTGCAGTGAGAAGGTTTTCCTTGCCTTTCCTTGCATACACTATCCTATCTCTCAACTGAGGGTTCTCACAGGTTCTCCCCATGCCAGAGGAGCTTCCTACAGGCTTCTACAAGAAGCCTGGCCCAATCCCCCTTAATTTTAGTGCCTTCCTTCTGAGATTATTCCCAATTTATCTTATTTAAACCCAGTTCGCACATAGTTCTTTGCATGTTGGATCTCCCATTAGACTATAACCACCTAGAGGGCAGAACCTGCTAGTTTTCTTTCTTTGTATCCTCAGCACTTAGCATGGTGCCTAACTCACAGAAAGCATTTAATAAATGCAATTTGGCTGACAACAACTTTGTGAGGGAGGCAGGGCAGGGGTTATAATCCCAATTTACAGATGAAAAAAATCCAGATGAAGGAGCCCAGTTCTTTTGATTCCTGGAGTTTCAGGGATCTATTAAGAGTCTAATACATCATACTGCTTCTCTAAAGCTAAATTGGGCACAATTATGCAGCCAGCTGAGAATCCACCTAATAGGATCATCATCCACATTCTGGGCGATTTTGTCAAATGCTTAATTCAGTCAAGATATACTATGCCTATGACATTTCCCTGAAAGGCTAACCTATTATTTCCATCTCCCCAAATAAATAAGGGCATCTGGACACGATTTGTTCTTGGTCAATAAACATTAGTTGGTGAGGTTCACCATGTTCTTTTCTAAATGTCCATAACCACCTGTTTGAGGATTGGATCTCGCCAAGGATCAAGTTTATTTGGCTCAATTTTCTGGAACGCCACCTTTTCTCCCTTAGCTGAGAAGGACGTCTCCCTTGCAGTTTTCCACTGTTTCCCTGAGATTACAGATAGCGGGTGTAAGATCACATCAGAGAATTCCTTCAGCACCCTGGGACATAATTTGTCTGGGTCTGGAGGCGAGAGCTCATTTAGAACAGTTAAATGCTCCCTTCCTATCTCATCACGAATCTCAGGCTGCAATTCCCTCTGAATGATGTTTGTTCTCCCCTTTTCCTTCTGAAAGCTGTTCTCCTTGTTGGGAAAACAGAAACAAAATGTGAGTAGAATAGTTCAGCTTGTTCTCCTTAGTGCGCTCATATTACTCTACTCACAGGGCAGTAAGTTGGCTAAGTGGATAGAGCACCAGACCTGGTATCAGGAAAACCTGAATTCAAATCCAGCTTTGACCCTGGATAAGTCACTAAGCCCATCTACCTCATCTTCCTCATCCGTACAATGTGCTGGAGAAGGAAATGGAAAACTGTTTCAATATCTTGCCAAGAAAGCCCCAAATGGGATCAGATACGACTGAACAACAAGTCTACCCACCCCAAAACAATAGGTCAAACTGTTCCCTGGCCTGTGTTGCCTTCTCAATAAGACCTGTGTGTGATGGAGAAAACCATGAATCTCATGCTGAGTTCATTCAATCATTCTTTCTACTACAGTAAATTCGGATTATGTGCAAGATATCATGTTAAAACATAGGTTTAGATAATCATTGCATATAATATATAATTTTATAATATATATTATAATATAATTTTATATAATATGTAATAAACAAAAAAACAATTAAGTCTCTACTATAGGCCAGGCGTTTTTTAAGAGCTGAGGATATAAAGAAAAGCAAAAACAGCTTCTGGCCTCAAGAAGCTTACATTTTAACAGAAGCACACACACAGCTGTCCAAAAGCTTCCATTCTATACAGAAGTCAGGGGGTGGGGAAGTGTTAATACAAGGGCAGTGATGGGAAGTAGCCAGGGTCACTGGGGTTCTGCTGGTGGATGTTACAGTGCTGGAGGAGATTTGTGCCATCAGCCCATTACCTGCTCAGCCCTGGGCACTGATAAAACAAAGCAAGTGCCAGGGACAGAAAGAGCAGCTCTTCTATGTTGGCAGACAGGCTATCCCATATCCTTTCTCTTTGAAGGTTGAAATCAACTGGATAAACACACTGGGCCAGAGATGAGAAAGGCAGTTTATTTGACAACCTCTCTTTCCAAAATCAGCTCAAACCCCTGTGCATCCTGGGGACAACCTTCCATCTCTCTCATAGTCCCGTGTAGGCTCTAGGACTCCCAGATTTCCTATGGATGGTCCCAGGGCCCTACATTCCCTAAAGACAATTCCAGAGAAAATCATGGGGGCCTACATTCTCCTTCTGGGGCCTTCCAGACTAGGGATACTTCTAAGGGATGGCTCTGATTGCCTCAACCTTCAATGGGATGCTTGAGCCTTGATACCCCCTTTAGGATGGCCCTGAGCCCATATGCCCCATTAGAGATGGCCATGGGAGGGGCCCTTCTAGGGAATTCTGAAATTCCATAGCTCAGAAACCTATTGCTGATATGCTACGGGATCTCTGGTCTGATTCTGGGCTCACCACTACCCCCCCCATTCTTTCAGCAGTTAAATGAGCTACCCGAGGGGCTCCCACTGCACAGTCATCCCCTTGCCTGAAACACTGGTTTTCACAAAGGCTCCTGGTCATTCAGCCTATCAATTCTTTGGGTATGAGAAGCCAGAGAAACCATTATGATGACTCAGTCTCTCTGGGCTTCCAGAATCTGGCTGGACCAGCCTATTTCCTAGATCTGTAACCTAGCCCCAAGCCAAACTCTCTGAGCCATATGTCACCAAAACACCTCTCATACTCTCATCCCTAATCCTGAACTGCAAGCTGCTCCTTCCCCTTCCAGACCCCTTTCTTCTTCTTCCTCCTCCTCCTCTTCCCTCTTTTTCTCCTTCCAACCTAACAGAGTGCCTGCGTAGGAAGGACTTTATTTACAAGAGAAGAATAAAGTTATAATTTACAGCTATAACAAGGGACAAGCCTACTTAGAGTGTAATGAAATAATCTGCCCAATGCAATAGCAGGAGAGCTCGCTCTCTTACCAAAACTGCCTAGAAACCCATTTCCCAGGCCCTCCTGCAAGGTCCTGCCACGTGGCAAACTCAGTGTGAGTCAACAGCATGAAGCAGCAGACAGAGATGCAAGTGTGACCTTGGGCTGTTCACACAAGCATAACGTCTACATCAAGGAAGATGAGGATCCCATTGTTGAGCAAGTCAAAAAGCATTTATTAATGCCTACTGTGTGCTAGGGATACAAAGGGAAGTTAAAAACAAAAAACCTTGTCCTTGCTCTCAAGGAGATCACAGTATAAGGGGAGAGACAACAGGCAAAAAACTATGTTGTTCAGATGTTTTTGAGTCATTTTCACTCTTCTTGACCCTATTTCTTGGCAAAGATACTAGAATGGTTTGCCATTTCCTTCTTCAGCTCATTTTTACAGATAAGGGAACTATGGCAGATAGGGTTAATTAAGCCCAGGGTCACACAGCCAATAAGTGTCTGAAGCTGGATTAGAATTCATGACAATAAGTGTTCCAAATTCTTAACACTATACTCTATCCATGACACCTCCTACCTGCCCAATAGCTATGTACAAATATGATATAAGCAGGATAAACAGGATATTACAAAAGCAATAAGTTAAGGAGGACTGGGAAAGACTTTTTATAGAAGGTGGAATTTTAATTGGGACTTGGAGGAAGCCAAGGAAGCTAGGGGAGAGGAGATGAAAAAGGAGAGTCCCAAGCATGGAGGGGAGAGTCAGAGCCTGGACTGGGGAGACAAAGTATCAGGTTCTAGCCACAGCAGGGAGGCCCGTGTCAATGGACCTTAGAGTACAAAAGTGGGAATAAAATGTAAAAAGACCAAAAAATCCAAGGCAATCCCAACAAACTTTGGATAGAAAATGCCATCTGCATCCAGGAAAAAAAAAAAAAAGCTATGGAGATTGAATGTAAATCAACACATGCTATGTTCACTTCTTTTTTTCTGGCTTTTTTCCCCTCTCCTGTGTTTTTTCCTTTTTGTTCTGATTTTTCTCTCCCAACATGATTCATAAAACAATGTGTATTTAAAAAATTAAATTAAAGTTTAAAAAAAGACTGAAAAGGCAGGAAGGGGACAGTTCATTATAAAGGGCTTTAAAAGTCAACCAGAGAGGGGCAGCTAAATGACACAGTGATTAGAATGCCTGCCCTAAAGTCAGGAGGACCTGGATTCAAATCTGGCTTCAGATACTTAATACTTACTACCTGTGTGACCCTGGGCATATTCCTTAACCCCAATTGCCTCCCCCCAAAACCAAACAAGTCAACCAGAGAATTTTATATTTAAGCTTGGAGGTCACAAGAAACCACTGAAGTTGATTGGATAATAATAAATGAGGTCAATAATAAATGATTACTGATTGATTGAACAGGAAAGTGAGATAGTCAGAGCTGGGCTTTTAGGAAGATCATTATGGCAGCTGAATAGAGATGGATGGGAGTGGGGAAAACTTGAGGCAGGAAGACCAATCAAAAGTCGCTTCTTATAGTGGCCCAAGATCCTCTGCCTTGATCAGACCACACATCTGGAGTACAGTTCAGAGTGCCACATTTTTGCACGAAAGCGGGATGGGTCCATCAGTCAACAAGTATTTATTAAATTTCTGCTGAATGGTAGGCGTGTGGATGCGAAGGAAGAAAGGCAAAAACAGTTTCTGCCCTCAAGGTGCTTGATTCTCGCTCAGCGAAGACCAAATGAATGAACTGGGAATATTTAGACTGGAGGAAAGAAAGCTCAGTGGAGACATTAAGATCTCAGAAGTCATCTGGTTGAGTCCTCTTGTTTTATAGATGAGGAAAATAAGATTAGGAGAGGGAAAGTAATTTGCTTAAAGTCACACAGATGACTAATAGAGAGGGAATTTTCACCTGGGTCCTCTGAAACCAAAGCCATGCTTTCCATAATTGATGTCTTCAAGTTGCTATGGAAGAGGGACCAACACTTGCTCTTGGCTCTGAGGCAGCCTGTGGGACAATGGGAGGCAGTATGATCCAGGGGAAAGAACACTAGTTTTCGGGTCTGGGGACCCACTTTCACATGCAATTTTCCTGCCTGGAGATGGGAGGAGCACTTGACTTCTCTGGTCTCCTCTTCCTCATCTATAAAATGAAGAAGGGGCACTAAAGGGCCCCTGAGGTGCCTCCCAAGTCTAGATCTAGGAAAATTGAATTGAACTGAATTAAAAATTCAGCTCAGGCTGTACCTTTTGCCTATCTTTCATACATACCTATATAGGAACATGATAGAATGTAGATAGCTAGGTGGTACCATAATGCAGACTCCCACCTCAGACCCTAGGTATTGGGGTTTAATCCTAGGTGAGTCACTTAACTGCTGTCTGCCTCAGTTTCCTAAACCATATAATGAATTTTGTGAGGATCAAATTAAATAATATTGATAAAAAGTGCCAAGCACACAGTAGGTGCTTTATAAATACTAGCTATTATTGTTACTGTTCCTTTCTTTTTCCCTTCCTTCTTTTCCTATCTTCCTTTTGGATTAAGCCTGAACTCTGAGGTAGACTGGCTTAGACTAGAAATTTAGAGACATCCAGGCTGGGACTTATTTATACTTCTAATGACCTCACCTTGGTATTTTATTTCTGAATTAGTATATTTTTATTGCCCTCAAAGACAAACCCTAGAAAATCGGCTCTAGTCATCGTTCATGACTAAAGATGAGGACAGAAGGGACAGCAAGAGTAAAGGCCAGACTCAGGTATCCAGTGAGGATGACAGGGGCAGAGAAGAAAGAAGTTAATTAGGGATCAGGGTGGCAGGACTCCAAGTCAGGGACCAAGCAAGCTCAGGGGGCTCCCAGCAGGCCTAGAAAGTCAGGAGAATTGAAAGCTCTGAAGTCAAAGTTCCCTTGGAACAGCTCCAAGGAGGAGCTAAAACAGGGGGAAGTTGACCCAGTTTAATGAGGCTTAAAGTCCTACCCTGGATCCTTCGAATCCTTTCTGGAAGGTTTTCTTCTTTGCTAAACTGATGGCCCATTGCTGTCTGTGCTCTCTGCCACCCCTTCCCAGACTCCTGAGGTCCCCAAATCCCCTATGGCTTTCCTGGCCTGAGTGAGAAATGAAATCCTGTCTTCCTCTAATCCCAGTGGGATAAGATCAGAGAGGGGTAAATGAGAGAATGTCTCTCCACATTTGCAAACGTGACTGCCATAAGCTGGTGCCTTATCTTGCACTAAATTTCCCAGAAAAGCCATTTTTTTATTAACCCAGCTGCCTTTCCTTGGGGGATGAAAGGTTTTTATTCTTGGTGCTTAAACCAGGAGACCCAGGGACCCCAGATGTAGTGTGCTGTGAGGAGGGCTGCCAGGGGCAACATTGGCACCTTAAGGGGCATTCCAGGGAATCGTAGAATATCAGTGCATAAAAGGACATAGGAGAACATCTGGTCCTCCCCCCTCATTTCACAGATTTGTTTTTGTTTTGTTTTTATTTCTGACTTTTATGTTCTTTATTAAATTGGAGATATGAATAAATTCATCCCAACAAGTGTCCACTATGTGCCAAACACTGGAGATACACCCTCTGTCTTCAAGGACTGTTTTCTACAGTTGGGACTGATATAATTTAGTTCCTTTAAAATATATTCTTTCTGAATGTGCAGGGTTTTTTTTCTCCTTGTAAATAGGCCATAGAAAATGCACTCTTTTGGTATAGAGCATGCAGAGATTGTAGGGAGAAGAGAAAAAGGAGCCTCATGGAAGAACATTCTGAAATCCCCTTATGGTAATGTCAGCAGCAGAAGGGAGAGGTGGGTAATCAGAGATTGGCTCCAGGAAAGTCTCTGAGTTTAGGAGCTGAGAGTTCTCAGGGGAAAGGAAAGTCAGGAGGAGATCTGAGCAGCCTCTGAAAGTAGGGAATGGCCAAATCATTAATAATTAAAGAAATGCAAATTAAATAGAAGGTTTCCACCTTCTATCTCTCTGACAAAGATGACAAAGATGACAAAAATGAAAATAACACTTAGTGGACAAAGTGTAGGAAAAAGGCACACTGATGCATTATTGGTGGAGCTGTTGTTGAACTTCTGGAGAGCAGTTAATAAAATAACAATAATAGTAATAGCATTTATGTAGTGCTTTAAGGTTTGTAAAGTGTTTTATAAATATTTTATTTCATTTTATCCAATTTGGAACTATCCCCCTCCAAACTAAAGTTAAAAACACTAAATTGTGTATACCCTTTGACCCAGATATACTACTCACTGCTGGGCCTACATCCCAAAAAGATCATAGAAGAAGTAAAAAGACCATGTACAAAATGACCATGCTATTATTTATAGCGACTCTTTTGGTAATAAAAAATTGGAGACCAAGAGTGCCCATCTGTTAGGAAATAGTGAAACAAATTATGGTACATGGACATAATGGAATGTTACTGAATGCACCATTAGAAATGATGAAATGGATAGTTTCTGAGAAAACTAGGAAGAACTGCATAAAATGATGCAGACTGAAGTGAGCAGAATTAAGAGAACAATTAGTATAACAATATGATAAATAAAAATACCTTTGAAAGGCAAGAGAACCCTGATCAATGCAGTGACAAATCATAATTTCAGAGGACCAAGATTGAGTTACATCACCTATCTCCTGTCACTGAGGCAATGGACTCAAGGTCAAAAGTGACACATACATTTTTTGCACATGGTCAGTATTAGAATTTACTTTACTTTGCATAATTATGATGATGGTTTTCTTTCTTTTGTTCAAGGGGAAAAGGAGATGAGAAGAAAAAAAATGAGTGTTCGTTAATTGAAAAAATAATTTAAGAAATAATTTAAAAATAAGGAAAGATAAAAGTCCAGAACTCAAAGACAAGGGTGTCTGAGTCAATTGTAGGAAAGAGCTGGAATCCTGGAGGAGCTAACCTAGGGTAAGCAAAGCCTCAAATCTGTATCAGGCTCTCAGGCTGATAAGTGCTGGCTTTTCCAAAACTTTTCCCATGTCATTATTCTTACATGTCTCATCTTATAAGATCCCTCCTGGAGAAGTCAGACCAATATTATTATCCCCACTTTATAGAGGGGTTCAGAGAGAGGAAGGTATCTGCCCAAGGTCAAAGGGCTAGTGGCAGAGATGGCTAAGATTTCAGCTTCTAGACTATGAGCTTTATTTTCAGGTATCTGCTGCCTGGTGCTATAGAGGAAAGCGCATCAGTGTTGAAATTCAGGAGAACAGGATTCAAGGCCCAGAAAGAAGACTGTATTAAATGAGATAATATTTATAAAACTAATAATACAGTACCTAGAACATAGTCGATACTTAATAAATGCTCATTCCTTTTCCCACTTCTCTTACACTAAAAAGCTGTTAGATTCCTCCCCAGAATTCATAGAATCTTTTGTTGTTGTTGGGATTTTTTTATTTTTTTTTTGGAAGCAATCAGGTTTAAGTGAGTTGCCCAGAGTCACACAAGAATCTCAAAGAAACTGGTACAACCATGAAGATAAACATAGGCTTCGGCTCCTATTCCATTGGCAGGCAGAAAAACAAAAGAAGTAACTCCCAGAAAATTCTGGGAGAGAGGATGAGCCTTTTAAAGGTAAAGTAACTACATTTAGGTTCAAAAAATCAATTGCAAAGGTAAAGTAACTACATTTAGGTTCAAAAAATCAATTGCAAAGGTAAAATAACTACATTTAGGTTCAAAAAATCAATTGCAAAGGTAAAGTAACTACATTTAGGTTCAAAAAATCAATTGCAAAGGTAAAATAACTACATTTAGGTTCAAAAAATCAATTGCAAAGGTAAAGTAACTACATTTAGGTTCAAAAAATCAATTGCACAAGTACGGAATGAGGATCCAAGGACACCGGAAAAAAGGTCTCAGCTGACCCATCAGCTCCATATGGGTCGACAGTGTGGTGCAGTTGCTAAATTTTATATATA
>JAJPUD010019698.1:0-26064 GCA_023553655.1 Myrmecobius fasciatus | reverse complement strand
TAGGTGACATAGAGGCTACATTTGATTCTTCCTATTCAAGCAGAAAAATATGGGGGAAATTATGTTCAGTTGATTTTTTATATAAATACAAAACAGGAGTTTGGATTTGTTTTTTCTAACTTTTTCTCCTCAAGTTCCCAATTTGATTTCAGTATTTTCACTACATTACTCTTCATTGTTACCCCTTCTATTGGCCCATAAGTTATTTTTGTAGGTCATCAAAATTGGAGAGGACTTGAGAGGTCATTTAGCCAAATTTCCCATTTCACAAATGAAGAAACTGAGGATTAGTGAAGTTAAGGAATTTGCCCAATGTCACATAGTGAGTTGATGGTAGGATGAGGACATGAACCCAAGAGTGCCCAATTCTCTTTCCATTGTATTTGCTACAGACTTCCCTTTCTCATAAACCCAAAGGGTTTCTTACTTTCTTTTTTCCTTCCTTCCTTCCTACCTCTCTTGACTTGTTGCCTCCAAGACTTTCCAAACTATTTCCCTTTTTTCTTCTTCATGCCATTATTTCTTCCCAGATTGCTCTTTTTATTTTTTTTTCTTAAACTCTACAAAGGCTGTTTACCAGCCTCTTGAACACAATGCTCTCAAATTACAGAGGACCCTCACTGATTTCTAGGTGTGAGTTAATTTTAGAAGTCACGTGGGAACAAGGGTATTATCAAAGTCTAATAATGCATCCTAGCAAATACATTAGCTAAAGGTTTGAAGACTTGCACAGCCCCATAAATACTTCTCCTAAAAAATAAGCTCTAAGTTTTGCAACTCAAGATGGATTTTTGATGCAAATTACTTCAAACCTGGCATGAAACAAAACGACATGAGAAAATAAGAATCGCTGGGCTTGTAGAGTTCCAAGATGAACAAGTAGTAATGGTGGTTGCAATGCCAGTGGAAACAATATATAGCAAACAATTTCTGACAGGTTAGGAAAATGAGGAGGAGAAAAATACATATTAGCAAGGAAACAGGGAGAAAAGACAGAAATAAGATGAATAAAAGAAGGAAAGGCACTTAGGGATCATCTAATCAAAATTCCTCATTATACAGGTGAGGACAGGGAAGCTCAGAGTCTGTGATTTGCTAAAGGTCAGGAATGTCAGTAGGAGAGCCAACACTTGAAATCAAGCCCTCTGATTCCAATCTGTTTTTTTTTTCTTCCTTGGACAAGGAAAGAACAAGGAATGAAGAGAAACAGATTTGGATAGATTTCAACAAAGTCTCACTAAATTACAAATGCCTTTCAGCATTGAATTCTTTCAGGAATTCATTACTTACTAATGTTAAGCACAGTTTCTCTAATGGCAATCTGAAGAGCCAAATGAGCATCCAGATTCTTATTTAAATTCAGAAGGGTACAAGTTACTTTGCTCTGTGGTTCTCAATGTACTTCTTAAAGTAAGGGGTTTGGAGTAGGTGATTAGCCAAAAACTGTTGGAGCTCAGAGGCCATCCAATCTAACCCCCTCATTTTACTGGTGAGAAAACTGAAGCACAGATTGGGTGGTGAGATTTACCCAGGGTTAAAAATCAAGATTTGAAGCAAGATTTGAACCCATATGCTCCCAACTCTAAATTTTATACTTATCTATTCATTCATTCAATAAACATTTATTAAGCTCCTTCTATATTCTGGGCACTGTGATTAGCACTGGGGATATAAAGAGAGGCAAAAGCCAATTCCTGCTCTCAAGGAGCTTACAAATTAATGGGAATCTATCCTCTATACAGTGGTCAAAATAATCTTCCTATAGTACTGACCTGGCCTTATCAAGAATCTTCAGTGACATACTTTCAGTTTGACATTTTAAGTCCTTCACAAACTGAATCCAGATTGGGTCATACCTTTCCAGATTTGTCACATTTCATATACTCTAGCCAATGTAATTTACTTGTTCTTTCTTAAACATGGCAAAGTCAATTCTCCTCATCTTGCTAGCTCCTCATACTAGCCTTTCTAACTGGTAGCATCTTTAACTTGCTCCACACTCAGAGTGGTGGCTACCTTCCTTTTCAAGTCTTCCCTGATTTCTCCAATGTTCCTTCCTTCTCAAGTAACCTCAAATTTACTTACTTGTTTATATACCCCAAACACTAATTTTTTGGTTTTTATTTGTTGTCTTTCTCTCCAAAGTAACTAGTCTTAAAAGCATTAAATAAATATTTGATGGATTGAATTCAATGATTCTATGCACTTAAGCTTTTGCTGGATTTATGGTTAATAGCTATAATAGCAATTATAAGAGCTAGTATTTATATGGCTCTTAAGGTTTGCACAGTATTTTACAGATACTATCTCCTTTGATCCTTACAACAATCCTGGGAAATAGGTACTGTTATTAATCCCATTTTGCAGATGAAGAAAGAGGCAAACAGAATTGAAGTGGCTTGTCCAAGATCACTTAGCTAGTAAGCATTTGAGTTAGGATTTTAGTCAAATCTTTCTATCTTCTGCACCACCTAGTTGCTTCTAGAGATGACAGTGCCAGACACTGGGTAAGCACTGGAGATATAAAGAAAGGCAGAATTTAATGGGAATCTATTCTCTACACAGTGGCTAAAATAACCTTCCTAAAGTACTGATCTAACTCCATCATGAATCTTCTAATATAAAACTATCCATATTTCCCAATCATGTCTAAATACTTCTAATAGGCTGTAAGCCTATTGCTTACAGTAACGAATTGCTACTCTTTTTATTTCTAGTCCCCAAAATTTTAATTTGGAGTATATTTTGGTATTTTTATAAATTCTTATTTTTATCATAGCATAATAGATTGAGAACTCAAGGGTCCTTCAGGACTGATTCCCCTAATCTTCTCATAGTACACATGAGGAAGCAGAAACAGGTTAAAGAATTGCCTAGGGTCCCACCACCAATTCATTGGCAGAGAAGTAAAATTTGGCACATTCTTGGATCTTCACACTTTCAATTATTTCACATGTCCATTTATATCATAAATGCTTAATGGATATTTACTAAATATAATGACATATATAATATTCATAGTTTGTACCATACCACAGACATTTTTGTTCATATTTCTGAACTAAATAATTTTGAATGGCTCCGATTCATCTCAGGAAATGACAGACTTAGAATTCAAGTCCAAGCCCTCAGATTACAGATGAACAAACTGAAGATCATTCATATTAAGTGAAGCGATCAGAATCAGTTGAGAGAGCAAATATTTGAGGTGGAAGAACTTGACTACAAACCCACACTCACTATATATAAATGAGCCATCTGTAGAAACAGTCAATTTCTTGACAAATGCATATGTATATCAAGGGTGAACAGTGTAGGTTTGGGAAAGAGTCTCTTTCTGGATTTTCCATTCCCTAAAACATATTCTAGTAATTTACACCAATGTTATATTCTGATAAAAGCCATATTAAAATAAGGGAAAGACTTGCTTGCCAGGATTAAAATAGTAGTTTGAGATTTGGGGTCATGGGTCAAAAGTGATTGTGTACAAATTACTTAACCTTCCTGCGCCTCAGTTTCCATACCATTTTCCATTAATCTCCTACTTCAAAGATTACACGAAGCTTACTTAATGCTAATTAAGTACTTTGAGATTCTCAATGAGAGGTCATATGAAAGCATATATTATTATTCTCATAAATACTTGTGCATTTATATGCAAGGAGTGTATGCCTTAAGGATAAAAATAAAAACAAAAAGCCCCCACAAAGTATCTGGTATGCATTAGTTTATCTTTTAAACCCTATAGTCATATAGTCAGCACTTAATTTTTCCCAGGACTGTGAACCAGAAATTAAAAGGGATAATTGCCATCTACAGATAATCCAAAAGCTTTATTTTAGCCAAGAGTTCTGATCACCTGTCCTGACAGAAGTTTTTTTTAAGAGATTCTAAAATGTTTCGAGATTCAGCAGTTTGATTTTTTCCCCTTTCATTTCCTCTGACCACTTCAGTAGAAAGATATCAATAAAAAAAAAAGAATCCTGAAAGAAAAAAATCTAATGTTTCACTTATTATCCTACATCAGATATTCAGCCACCAGATTTGTACACAGATCATTTGTATCATTAATACATGCATCATTTTTGACTTTGGCCAGAAATTGAACTCAAAATCTAACAAAATGTTTCTTTCTAACAACATGTGATTGATATATGAAAAAAATTAGTTTGAAGTTAAAGGATGTGGGTTAGAATCTTGCGTCTGTTCTTTATTATCTGGATGGCCTTGGATCAGTCAGCTAACCCTTTGGAGGCAAACATTCTTACTGTATATAAGGAAAGGGCTGGAAAAGATGACTTTGCTGAAGATGTTAGAGTAGAGGTTTCTGATATGGGTTGGACTGGATGGCCAGAATTGCTTGTAATACAGATAAAGCCTTCTGAGCTTCATCAAAGAATGTAAAGCTCCATGTAGCATCAGTGACTAACAAGATGTGTTAGCTTTATTTAAGCAAAATTCTCCTTGATTTCAGTGTAAAAAAATCAATCCTTTCCATTATACCACTAATTCACCAGCATTGCAGAATCAGCCACCCCCCAGACATTCCCTACTGCACATAAATCCTTCCCTTTCTTTTCAAAGCTCCCTGGCATCCTTGGTTTTTTTTTTTAAATATTTTTTATTCTGGCTTGTCTCCTCCAAATCCCTTCCCCTTTAATTAGAAAGGCTGTTTACTACATCATGTCTTTAGAATGCTGATGTGGGCACTGCTTCTCCCCAAAGGAGACAAATTTCAGTAGCATTTACACGTTGCTTTGATTATTAGCTATGTGGATTACACCCTTTGTATATTAGTCCCTAGCAAATTTTTAATTAGAGGTGGGCTTCTTCCTGCCACTCAGTGCTTCTGACAATGATTCTCCCTTATGCTTAGATCTAGGCCTGACACTCCCCTGCTCAGAAATCTTCAGTGGCAGACTATTTCCTTCCAAATCAAATTCAGATTCCTCTTAGTTTGTAAAGCCCTCTACCCTCTGACAAGACCTGTCTAGACTTATATATCAGTCCCTTCCCAGTACTTTCTTCTGCCCCTGGCACA
The DNA here is from genome assembly GCA_023553655.1 of Myrmecobius fasciatus. Lineage (NCBI taxonomy): Eukaryota > Metazoa > Chordata > Mammalia > Dasyuromorphia > Myrmecobiidae > Myrmecobius > Myrmecobius fasciatus. The sequence goes on along the minus strand of JAJPUD010019698.1, from coordinate 21,023 downwards.
AAAGCTACATAGTGATTTTAACTAATATTGTTGCCTAGGCCTTGAACGGACTGTTTCTTTTTATTGAATTATTCTCCATCCTTTTAAGTTCAATTCATTTAAAGAAACATCTAGGAAGCTTCTTTGACATAACGTCCTTCCAGGAGGTTAAGACCTTTCCTACACAAATCTCTCTTATGTAATACTTTTTTTTTGTACCTCTGGGATAGACTCATCCTATATCATTTCATGTTACAGTTTATTGACAGGTCTGCTCTGCACACAATTGATGCTAAATAATTGCTTGTAGATTTGAATTGAATTGCTCAAAGCTTGAAAATTGGGGCATTCCTTGACTTTCAAAATACCTGACTTACAAATGTTCTTTATGCAAGAGCAGCTAATACACAGAAGAGTAAGGAATTTTTCTCCAACCATATGGTTCCTGTCTTGCTCCCAAATGGGTGGCCAGCAGCTGGAGGGGAGGAGAGGAAGTACATTCCCAATGCCATCCTATTCTTTCCTTGCTGTGCACAGCAGGCAGAATGTACTTCTGAATATAAATACCATACATAGGCGATGAAAAATAAGAGAAAACGATATGGTCGAAGGCGTTTGGTATTTCTGCCACATTGGAGAAAAAACAGATTTGAGGGGATTTTGTATAAGTAGTGTGGAAATAGGGCTGGAGGTGGACACCCAAGTTCTAAGTAGGAAGACCAGCTCTGACCCATTAACAGGGTGACCCTGGGGAAATCACTTAATATTTCTCTGAGGCTCACTTTCCTCATCTGGAAAATGGGAATAATACAATTTGTACTCTCTTCTCCATAGGGATTGGCTAATGAAAATGCTTTGTAAATATTAAAAAAGCATAGAAACATAAATTGATATTAAACCAGAATCCTATCCATTTTTTTACATTATTCTTTCTATGGGAAATTATGTGCCATTCCAAATAAGTGTCTTATTGACAAATTTTTAAAATTGGAAACTGCCTACAATTTTTTTTTAAATATACACATGTAGACACACTCCCCTCTCCCCAAGCATTTCTTAAATCACACATACATACATACAACTGAATAGGAAAATCTCTCATTTCCTTCCCCTAAGGTTTTATTTGGAAAAGTTTGGCTAGAGGCAGTCCTACTATGTGGCAGCTGCAGTGCACATTCTGTTGATTTGGTTTAGGGGTAGACTTTATTTCTCTACTATTGTCTAGAGAGACATCTCCTGGCAGATCCCGAGATTGCAAGTCATGATTTAAATGTTTTTCCTAAAAGAAAAGGAGGTGGAGGTAAAGGGGGGGGTGGGGAAAGGGGGCGGGTGGGGTAGAGTTGTGGAAAAATACTGCATTCATCTGAACTAAACAAGGGCATTTTTTTAAAGAGTGTTTTTCTGTAGCGGAAGATGATCACAGTACTCTGTTCTCTAATGGTCAATGAAAGAATCTAAGACAAATGATTAGAATTGATTGGGATAAATAACTACAGTGAGAATTTTTTTTTTAAGGCAAATTAAACCTGGAGGTGACAGGCAGGCACAAAGAGAATTGGATTATAATTAATTTTGAACCAGACAGTAAAAGTACAAGAGAAAGAGTCACAGATCTGGAGGCAGAGACTCTAATACCCAATCCTGAATCTGTCATTTACTCCAGGGGTGATTTTATTCAAATTACTTCTTCCCGAGCAAGGAACTTCCCCTTTCTGAACCTCAAGTTTCCTCATCTGTAGAATCAAATTCAATGACCTGTAAGATTCTTATTTCATACTTAAGAATAAAACTTTGGATGGGAATGCAAGGATTAAAAATCATCCAAAACGCCTTCTCCATGATCTGAATCCAAGCATATGCTAGAAGAGGTCATTGTTACATTTTCAGTCTGAGCATTTATACCTGAGGATCAGGTATAAATCAGGACCTGAATTATTGTTTTGATGATTATATAGATTTCGGCAAGTGAGGGGGAAATGTTAATAATATAGATTAGATGTAAAAGTATATTGTGTTTTCAGAAAGACAAATTTAAAACTTCATCAATAAGATATTTATTTGGAATGACAATTTCCCATAGAATATTGTAAAAAGTGGTTAGAATCCTGGTTTAACATCAATTTATGTTTCTATGCTTTTTTAATATTTACAAAGCATTTTCATTAGTCAGTCCTTATGGAGAACAGAGTACAAATTGTATTATTCCCATTTTCCAGATGAGGAAAGTGAGCCTCAGAGAAATCTTAAGTGATTTCCCCAGGGTCACCCTGCTAATGGGCCACAGTTATTCTTTCCACTCAAAAAACATTTAAAGTAAATGTTAAACATTTACTAACTTACTCCTATCTGTGACTATCCCTCCTATACTAGTTGTGTGTATATATATCTATTGCCCCTCCTGCCATCATTTTACTATAATATGTTTGAAAGCAAGACTGATGTTTTTTTCTTAATCTTTCTATCACTAGTGCTGAATAGATACTTTTTAAAATAGTTAATTAAATTAAACCAATCAATTAACTAAAGAGCATTTATGAAGTGTCAACTATATGTCAAGCATCATAGTGGACTCTATTCAAAGACAAAAGCAAAAAGTTCATGCCCTTGAAGAATTTATAGTCAAATTACAAGTAACAAGATGGCAATATTTTGGCACATAGGAAAGAGATTGGAAAATAATTTGGGGGGAAGGCACTTGCAATTGAGAGAAATAAGAAAAGGTTCATATAAAAGGTGGCTCTTAAATTGAGTCTTGAAGTAAACCAGGGATTCTAAGAGGTGGAGGTAGAGGAGGTATATTCCAGTTATGGAGGTTATTCAAGCCAATGTAAAATCATAGGAATGGAGTGCCATGTATGAGGATCAACAAGAAAGCTATTTTGGCTATCCCCCAGTTTATGTGAAAGGAAGCTATGTGTAAGAAAACTTCAACAGATTGAGACCAGATTGTAAAGGATTTTAAAAGCCAAATATTATATATTTTTGATCTTTGGGATAACAGGGAGCCACTGGAGTTTATTGAGTAGGGATCAAGCTCATATTGAGTATTTAGGGGTCAACTCATATTGAGTATAATCAGACCTGTATTTTTAAAAAATCTCTGAAATGGGTTGGAATGGGGAAAGATCAGAGACAGGGAGATCAATTGGAAAGTTATTAAAATGATCAAAGGAAAAGGAGATGAAGGACTGAACTAGGGTGATGGTTGTGTGGAAAGAAGGAATATATTTGTTATGGAGATAAAAAGAGAAATATTAGGTGATTGAATATGCAGAATAAGAGCAAAGAATTGAGGATGATTCTGAAATTGTGAACTTTTGTAATCTGAAGGATTGGGAAATTTTAAATATGCGTCATTCCGAGGGGAAGAGATGAGTTATTTTGGACGTGGAGTTTAAGATGGTTCAGTAGCAATTTGTGATGTAAGACTAGAGTTCAAGACAGAGAACAAAACTTGATAGACAGATCTGTGAATCAGGTTCATGGAGATGATAATTAAAAACATATAAGCTGATAAGGTCACCAAGAAAGAGTGGAAAAAGATGAAAGAAGGTCTAGGTCAGAGCCTTAAGGTACACCCACAATTAGGAGGTACAGTATGAAAAATGATCCAGCAAAGGAGTATGAGAAATACTTGTTTGACAGGTTGGAGGAGAACTAATAGCAATGTCATAAAAACCCAGAAAGGGAAGAGGATCAAGAAGGGGAGGATAGTCAACCATGTGAAATATTGTAGAGAAATCAAAAAGAATTAAAAACTATTATTTTTGTTAGCTCTGAAGGAGAAAGGTTTTTTTTTAATTGTTGAGTTATATCAATTATATCTGACTCTTTGTGACCATGTTTTGGAGTTTTCTTGGCAGAGAAACTGGAGCAGTCCATTTCCTTCTCCAAATAACTTTACAAATGAGGAATCTGAGGCAAAAAGGATTAAGTCACTGGCCATTTTTGAACTCATAAAAATGACTCTTTCTGATTCCAATCACAGTGCTCTATCTCCTGTACCACCTACCTGTGTATTGCTACCCTTATTCTAAATGTCACACTTTTTTATCATTCTATTTTTCCTAGGTCATAAAAGCCTGGCTGTTGTAGCTGATCTTATTTTGGAGGTGGGGAGTTTGTCAGGGGAAGAAGGAGGAAAGCTTCTGTCAAATGGGATAAAATGCTGTCAAATAGGCCTTGCTAAAACCGTTAAATACATAAATTAAAATATATTTATAGCATGATGTACAATGTCTCATTTTCCCCTTCATTCTTATTGGCCTGGGTATTTTAGAAAGACTGTAATTACCATAGTCCTAGAGTGACCTCTTGCTGCAAGATGTTATACAAGAGATTGGCTGACTCATAATTCCAAACCCTTATGTACTGCCAAGACAAGAAGATCCTAGCCATGGGGGTGGGGATGTATTCATATTTATGCATGACACATACCACCAGATATAACGTAATGATTTTTATGTTTCCTTACTTTAGAGAGCTAATAGGACAATAATAAAAAGGAAAATTCTTTTTATTACATTTCTCTGTTTTCTGAATATGCTATGCAATGAACTGATGAAATTTAACCTCTTACCTTAAACCTTTCAATCTAGTTTATTGAAATTGCCTGCAAGTTTTATGGCCACCATACATGACAGGCTAACCTACTTAATATGAAAACAAATTACATTTGAGGGGCAGCAGCGTTTCCAGTGGGATCTGTGACTTGAAGCTCCAAGTTATCTGAATTCATTTCTGACAATGGATTGATGACGTAAAGAATGACTTTACTGTTTAGATCCTTTTGAGTGAATTTCTCCTGAATAATTTCACCTGAAAGAATAAAGGAATTTTGACACATGTCAGTTCAACAAGAATTAATAAAATGATATGGGTTACTTGGTTTTATGACAAAAAAATGTATTAAAGAGCAACAAAGGGGGAAGGGAGCTGTGATATAGTGGAAAGGGATCTGGATTTGACTGTCAAGAGATCAGAGTTCTAATCCCAGCTCTGGCATTGATTAGTTGGGTAACTATGGAGCTTTGTAAATCAGAAAGAGCTATCTATCATTATTATTAAAATCAGTTTTCAAAAAGTTCTTACTACTTCAAGGGCCATATTTTAGACATGAAATTAAGGCTTTAAAATTTTCATCATAATATTCTGAGTTCTTAATGGGTCCTACTGAGAATTTTCACTGGATGTCTCCTATACCTGAGATTTTTCCCTCTTCATTTCTGCTTCCCGATTTCCTTAGCTTTCTTAGCTTCCTTCAAAATCTAACTCAAATTCATCTTCTGTAAGAAAATTTCCCTAATCTTCCCTCTCTTGATTATGTATATCTTTTATTGTATTTTATCTTTCTTCATATTTCCAAAATTCAGTATAGTACCTAGAATATATATAGCAATTGCTTAATACATGTTTATTGAATGACTGACTGAAAGAGTCCCATTTCTTTGCCTCAGGAAAATTTTGCCTAAAGATATTTGTAAAAACTAGGGCAGAAAGGGAACAGAAGAGTGTACTAGAAAAATCTGCAATTCTGTAGTATTATTATTATAATTCTGTCTAGATTCTCTCTTTGACCATTGCCTCTACAAGGCAGAAATTCTATGCTACTGGGAAAAATCATCAGGAAACTAAAAATGACATTTTAAAATGAATCGACATCATTTGGAATTCATGATAGAACTGGAAATAAATCACAAATATGAATTTAGGTCTGACAGCGTACCTTACTTAGTACATATTACAATCTGGCACCTAAAACAAAAGTTGTAAACAATAAACAGCTGTGACTCTGCATTTGGTTTTCCCATGCAAGATGGATTAGGGAAACTTGACTTGAAACCCTCTTTAGTACCAATATTGATTTATAAACTGCATCTATCACAAAGCCTCAGAGACTATTTGCCAAATGGTCATGCACTTAATTAAATTACTCTCTCACACTCCAATCCTTGATGTAAACCACTGGGTATTTTAAAATGAGCAATTAGGAGGATTGAGAAAACCAGTACCTGTTGTGGTATTTTCCAGATGTCCGTACTGAGGGCCTCGTAAAACCTTAAAGATGATTTGGTTGTCCTCTGTATCAGGGTCAGAAGCCTTCAGGACTCGAGATGTTATGTATATCCCATAGCAACCATTTTTGAGAAGCTCCACTTGGGAAGGATTCTTCAGATATATGATATGTGGAGCCTTTTTATCCAACTGGTCCACCTAAATTAGTATAATTAGTTATATGGATATTTCCTGACAGGCTACATTCATAGCTCTAATAGTTTACAAGATTACAAGCTTCATGAAAATAGCAATTGTATCTTATCTCAACTTTTTATCTCCCTCTCTTCCATTTCCCTAGCACTTGTCCAGCAAGTGGAACTCAGAAGGTGCTCAATAAATGTTTACTAAATGAATGGCGAATGAATGATAATGCAAAAAACTATGAAGCCTTTTTTTATTGTAAGAGGCTCAATGGTGCTGGATCATTTCCTCCTAATTTCTTCTTCCAAAGAAAGAGCTTTGGAATGTAATATTCTATTTGTTCCTATATCCTAGATCTTCCCTCTCTTTCCACATGTTAGCTAAAAAGGGAAATGGGATTTGGCTAATATATTTTACACATTTTGTTACTAACTGCTTATGTCACTAAATGGAGTTTTTATTAATTAATCTTCATTAATCTCTTCTGGACATTCAGTGCCCCCACAATCTGATACCCTTTTGCCTTTTCAGCCTTATCTCCTATCCTTTATCATAATCTATACTCCAAACAAACTAGACATCTCTTGACCCCATGAATATGCTCTATGCCCTTCCTCCTCTTATGCTTTTGATCACATTATTCCCTATGTTCAAAATGTTCCTTTCTCCCCTTCTTACTCTGTTGAATTGTTATCCACCTTTTAAATCCCAATTCAAATGCTATGAAGTTTTCCCTAATTCCCATAAGGATAATGACTTTATCCCTTATATTTTATGGAGCATATTATATCTCTATAATATACTTATTGTGGAATGTTATTTTGTATTTTCTTACCCTCTCCTACCTTACTAGATTCATATTCTACAAAGGCAGGGATCATATTAAGATATACAAACTTTGTATTTCCCTTGCTCTTAGTACAGTGATCTTGAAATGTTCATTGAACAAATGAGCAACATTTTGTCCCTTTTGGTGTGATTTTTCTTGTGCAGCATAATAAATATGGAAATATGTTTAGAAGAATTGCATATACTTAACCTATATCGAATTACTTGCTATCTAGAAGTGGAGGGTAGAGGAAGGGAAGGAGAAAATTTTGGAATATAAGGTTTTGCAAAGGTGAATGTTGAAAACTATATTTGTATGTATTTTGAAAAATAAAAATCTATTATTATTTTAAAAGGAATAAACGATAAAGTGAAAGATTTCATTCATTTCAGAATCCAAGAGATGAATTTGGACCAACCACATCAAGCACTGGTGAATGTCATTTTTCTACTTGGCCAGAAAAAGTCCATCAAATCAATATGCAATCACAGAATCTCAGAATTAGAAAAAACCATAGGGACTATCTGGTACAACCTATACCTGAACAAGAATCCCTTTTCCTTCAGTAAGTGTTAATGTGGTTCTTGTTGAAGAGCCCTGGTGAAGGAGAAGCCATGCTACCTTCCAAAGCAGTTCATTCCACCTCTCTTGAATAGCTCCAGTTGTTAGAAAAGTTTTCCCCATTAAATCTATATCTGCCATTCTGCAAGCTCTATCCACTCTGCCTGGTGGGGCAAATCAGAATACTCTAATCTGTTTCCCACTGATTGCCCTTCAAATACTCGAAGATTGTATTTATTTATCCTAACTTTTCTCTTCTCCAGATTATTTCCAATTCCTTCAATTGATACTCATTTGGTGTACTGGAAGGAGCCCTACACAGAAGGTGCGAGTTTAAATTCTGCCCCCTACTACCTCCTGTGTCACTTGGGCAAGTCAGTTCCATCCTTTGGACCTCATTTTTTTCATTTGCAATATGTCGTGATTGGAGTAGGTGCTGCCTAAAAATGTATCATTTTACACTTGATCTGACTATTCCTGCTAGATCTTCCTATATATTCCCTCCTATTCCCGACTATAATCCTTGAGAAAAGTGCCCTCACTCAGTGCCTCCATTTCTTTTCCTCTCAGTCTCTGGCTTCTAATCTCACCATTGCCCTCTCCACATTGCTAAATTTAATAGGCTTTTCTTAAGTCTTCTTCCTTCTTGACTTCTTCGAAGTCTTTGATACTATTGATTATCTCCTATTGGATACTTCTCCAGATTAAGTCTTTATGACCCAATTTGCTTCAGTTTTCATTTTCTATCTCTTGTAGACTGTGAACTCTTTGAGAACAAAGAATATTATTTTTTGTCTTTGTATTCCTCGCAATTAGCAAAATGCCTGGCACATATTGGACATCTAGTTAGTACTTGTTTTCTATCCTTCTTAGTCTTCTTTGTTGGATCTTTCTTCAAATCATATCAATTAATTCTGAGTACCTCTTATGCCTTGACCTTATCCCTTCTTCCTTTTACTCTACACTACTTCACTTAGTGATCTCCTCAGCTTCCATGGTTACAATTATCACTTCTCTGCTGATGCTCCCTAAATCCACATATCCAACCTTAGTCTCTTTTCTCATCTGTAGTCACGTCTCCCACTACCTCTTAGACACCTCAAACAGAATATCCCAAAGGATCTCAAATTCAACATATCCAAAGTAGAGTTCATCCTTTCTCTCACATCTTCCACGGGTCCCAACTTCCACATGATTGTCAGGGTCATCTTCATCTTCCTGGTTTCTTGGCATCTCATGATTTTGGGGAAATATCTTTTCCATTTGGACTCTGTGCTATATATTCTTCATGACAGTGAAGACAATTGTTGTTTTCCTTCATTCTCAAAGAGGACCATGACATCAGGGAGGTAACACCATGACATGCAAGTGAATTGGATTTAAGTGAGGGTGGGTTGTGAAAAGTCACCAGCCTCACTTTCTCCTTCAGAGCCATATGGGTCCAGTGGCAAGATATAGATCAAGATGACAAGAGATGGCCCTTTCATGGTGAAGAAAACCTTTCATGAATATACATCACCCTATTTTATGCCTCCCTTGATAACAAGAGGGACACCATTCAATTAATTAAAAATCTCTTTGATACATTTCACATAATTTTAACATGCATCGAAGAGGCTTTAAGGTAACATTGGTAATACTAAAATAAATGATTTTATGATCCATAACCAATAATCAAAATGGAAATCTTGTAATAGCCATTATTTTCAGCTGATTACATAACTATGAAGATGTGATCTGCTATATAATATGTAAAAGATCATCTGTTCCTTTCTCCTATTTTCATCATATATGCCTTGATGCATATGTAGACTAGTCTCAACAATTTGGGAGAGACAGGAACTTAGGCATATAAGTGAGTAGTTACACTTTCTAACATGTTTTATGGGGGTGATAATATGATCTTAGATTTTGGGGGAGAGAGGAAATAAACAAAATAAGAGTTGAATATCTGATTCCTCTCCTTCATTCATTTCATTATTTTATCAACATTAAGTTTTTATCCATCTTTGAGATTCCTTTCCTTCTCCAAATCCCAAATAATTAAAAAAAATTGTTGTTGCTCTTAGCATTCTCCACTAGTCTCAGATCATTCCACTTTTCTTACAGGATAATTTTATCCTCCATTATCTATCCTCACTTTCATCTTGTGTACATTTCTTTTTAAAATATAAACTGACCATCAGTTTTCTGTCAATATACATTTGTTCTCTTTAGATAACTTTCATTCTCTTCTCATCAAAAATATTTTCATTTGAGTTTTTAGAATTTCATTCTTAAAAAGGATCTCATTCATTAGGTTGACTTTCCCTGTAGAATTTTAGTCCAGGATATCCCACATATTTTCCTTCTTTGAACCCTCTGCAATCTGCTCTCTCCAAAACTGTCATGCATGTCTGATTCTTCCTTTCTTCTCTCTATAGCAAATTCTAAGATGAAGGGGTCACTTTCCTCACTGACTTTTTCTCAACTCCACCCTAACAACTTTCCTTGTTGGTGAGAATGAGCTCCAGAATAGTTTCCCTTTCTTGGTTTTTCCAAGTTCTGAAATATGAAATTATCATTAAAGTAAGCCAAGAACCCATATGTCTTGAATTAGGATAATTCTCTTATTTTAGAGGAGTTATTAGTAAACCACAATTTTGGATAAGCCTCATCACCAAAGCCTTCCCCCACATCAATAGTGTCAACTCCATCACACTTCCTTCTTTCCCGTTTTATACCACTTAATGATCCTTTAACCCTTTTCACCTGTCCCTTTAATAAGTATTCCAACATTGTCTTTACCCCTTTTCTATCTATCCAAGCCAAACTGTTTTATATAATAGAGCTCAGGCAAGAATTAAACAAAATAAAGTCTTTCCTCTTCTTTCCAGCTGAAAGTGATTATTTCCTCCTTAAATTTCACTAAATCCCTTCATCTAAATTTGTTCCTTTCTCCTTCTTGCATCATATGTCCTTGTATCCTTGCCATAGTTCCCACATTAGACTGTAGGATCTTTAAGAGAAAATATTGCTTGTTTCCTATTATTACACCCCCCCAGTGCACAGGACTTTCCTTAATTTTTTAATATATGCTTCTTGAATCAAATTGTTGGATTGGTTTTAAAATATTTAAAGTAAGGAAAAGTCAAATAAAGGTAGGTTATATAATAGTTTTCCCCCTTTTCAACATCAAAGGAACTCTGATATACCTAAGTATACCTTTATCTTTTTTCTTTTTTTAATGTAGGGTAATATGTGATATAGGAATGTCATCTTAACCAAGTCAATGATGAATAAAATTGAGGCCTGAGCTGCTCTAATGAAATAAAAACTATATTTAAAAAAATCCTAAATTCATTCATGAATCATACATTTATTATGATTCTGTAGATTACGATGATTAGAGCAATAAAATGCAAATCAAGGTTCCCATGTTGGATTATACAACAACAGAGGGAAACTTTTTTTGTATTGATTTAGGATTAGATCTAGCAGAGAGTGATTGGAGGACTTTTCATACTTGCCTGAATAATAAAGGACACAGGTTCATTCAACACTCTTCCATCTACAACAAAACCTTGATTTGTCCTGTCAGTAGCCACAAAGGTAAACTGGTCAATTTGTGAATTTCCTCCCAGGTGCTTGTAGGCCACATTCATATTGTCCACTTCTTGTTGTGTGAAATTGTGCTGTGTGAGAACCATCCCCCGAAGATAGAGCTGTCCATATTTGGGGAACTGGGCTAAAAGAAACGTGAGGTTTTCTGTTGGAGTGTCTGGGTCAGAAAGTTGAAGGATGTCTGGAGAAAGGAGAACCATGGCACTTTCCATTACTCTTAACCCCTTGTTCCTGGTCACCACAGGCAAGGCTTGGTCAATAGTCTCCAGCATAATCTCAAACACTCCGTGCTTTGTCCTTAATCCATTGCTCACGACGAATCTGGCAAAGAGAGGCAAGGTAGCCTTCAGCATGGATGCTTGTTTCACCATCTACTGGAATGAAATGATAATACACACCTTTACTGAGGTATTTGCCTTCAAGTGACTCTAAAATGAAAAATAAAATCAGACTTCTTCTCAAAGGAAGCCTTCTCACTTTTAAACTAACAGCCCCATTTTAAAAAGTCTCCTTCACTGACATACAGAGAAAAGATCAAGGATATTAAGTAAGTTTAAATTTTACTTATGACATCTTCTTACTTTTGTGACCTTGGAGAAATCAGTTAACTTCCTGGCCCTTGGTTTCCTTATGTGTAAAAAAAGAGGATGGTTGACCTAAATTCCCTCTGAAAACCCTTCTACCTCTACATCCATATCTACACAGAAAACTATTTATATAAATATATAATGTAAAGATGCTTGTTGAATTGAATACAATAAAATTGAACTTTCATAGAATATATCAATATAGACTCATAAAATGGAGCATTTTGACTGGCTGTGCTATTTTTTAGACTATTCTACCAAAAGAATGAAAGATAAGAACACTCTTATCTTCCCAGTTGTTGGGATTTTGAGGGGAAAGGGGAAGTGGAGATGAAAATTGTGTGGTTTTTTTTATCTTCTGAATATTTAATAAGTCACCAACAAACCTGAGTTGGTACTAAAACAAGAAAGGTAATAAACAGAGTCAATCTAACCAAATTTATCTGTAAACTCATTATATGCGACATACTTAATCCTTACTTGATAAGTGTCTAGAACATGGAAAAAGAATTGCACAGTAGACCAAATATCAGCCTTGGAACCTAAAGAACTGTATTCCAATTCTGAATCTAATGTTTACTGCCTATATAATTTTAGGTCAAGTCACTTATCTCTCTGGGACTTGGTTTCTTCGTATATATAAAATAGAGATTAAATAAATTTTTATATGAAATAATTATTAACATTAAATAATATTTGCCATGTTGACCTCATGATCAATAAGCCTATAAGTCTATGGGAGCACTTATTGTAAATCAACTCAGTAAATCAAACCCTCTGCCAGGGTAGCATGCCTTCATATTTCATAGACCTTAGTGTATGAAATTCTTATTCTTCTCATTCTTAAATGAGAAGGTACCTTAGAGGCTATCTAGTCCAATTTTCTCAACCAAAGCCTCAGAGAGAAATGATTTACCTAAGGCCACACAGAGAGTAAGTCTTCTGACTCCAAATTCAGTTCTTGCTCCACGCTATTTCACTCTTTAGCGCTCCTGGAACCTTGCATTCTGTTTGGATTCACTCTTTCAGCTGAGGAACTTATAAACTGGTCAGGGCTCAACAACTCTGACTTTGCATTCCCTTAAGGTTGGTTTTCCCTCAGGTACAAGTCTTTCTTGCTGGAATATGCAGAACTCCCACCTTAACTAGCCTCCCACAAGCTAAGGCAGGACAAAAATAGGTGATTCTGGCTACCATTACTGCAACTTTTGAATTTCCAAAGGAGATAGGGTCTCACTGCCCCAGGTGATCCCACCAACCATAGAGATTATAATTCAACCATGTGTAACTCTTCACTTTTATGACTTCCTATAAATCCTCTACAAGACATTCACTGAGGATCTTTATTTCTCTTGACATTGCATATTTTCTCTCTGTCTCTTAACAGCAAAGAAACATTTAAATGATTCACCAGTCATACCATGCATTTATTAATAATTAGCCCATCTTTGTTTATGGTCATATATCTTTCTAATAACATTCTTTATGAGACTTTTTCTGCGCGACTATTGATGGAACTAATATATTACCACTTCCTAACACCCACTTCTGCATCCCTTCACTGCTTTGGGATGACCTGAAAACCTGAATCCTTGGGTAGACTATGGAATTTCATGAGTTGGGCATAAGGCATCCCTAAAAGAATATCGGTGCTAAAAATGAGCTTTTACTTAAATGGTCTCTAGATGGCACATAGTGTTGGAGTCAGTAAGACTCAAAATCAAATACAGCCTTGGACACTCAGACAAATACAGCCAAGCAAATTTTTTTTTAATCTGTCTGCCTCAATTTCCTTATCTGTAAAATAGTGATAACAATAGCACCTATTCACACGGCTGTTGTGGAGATCAAATGAAATAATGTTTGCAAATTACTTTGAAACTATAAACTATAGCTTAACTATAGTTAAACGACTAATATAACAATTATTAAAATTTGGTGATGCTAAAACAATTCTCTACTAACCAGTTTTTTTCTTTTTGACCAGTCAGTTGGAGTTAAGAGACTTGTCCACAGCTAATAAGTATTAAGTGCCAGAGTTGAACTCAGATCATCCTAATTTCAGGTCTGGTGCCCTAGCTACTGTGCTACACACATTATTAATACATTTCAATTAACTTGACAAGATTATACAACATATTTTCCAAGCCTCTCCTACTTGAAGGCTACCATTTTATATCTTTTATTTTAATATTGTGACTTGGGCTCTCTGCTACAGTAAAATGAAGTGTTAGCATTTAAACCAAAAAAACCCAAAAAAACAAAAAAACAACTAACACAATCCTAGAAGGGCCAGGACTGAGATCACTAAAATCTATTCTGCCTCCGTGACCTTTTGGAGGTCACTGAGGCTTTTTTCCTATGTTAGGCAGGCTGTCCATCTAAAACTCCTCTCACTGTCTGGCATCACTGCTTGATGATCAGGGTCTGACCAACTTGTAAACAGGCACTCTGCCATCAGACAGATGGGAACGAGCGTAGGCAGGCCAGAGACCATATATGAGTAAGAAATATGTTTACTGAGGACCATATTCCCAGCTGGGAGCATCAAGGCAGCTGTCAGAGCTGACCTCAAGCTCCTGTGCCAACAGTGAGAGAGATGTGATAACTAACATTGCTAGGTCAAGTATAAAACTAGGATGATACGAGTAACATTGAAAAGTTTCCATGAACCAAGAATACTATTTCTCTTATACCAAGATAGGGGTCAAAAGTAATATGCACAGTCAACTCATTCCCCATTGTTAATTCTAAAAAAATTAAACCCTTTTCTTCAAGTTTCTAGAGATGTATTTGGGAGGAAATATGTTCCCATTACAGTGTAAGATGGTTAAATTACAAGATTTGATCATGGGATCATAGGAATGGAACTAGAACCCTTGACAGGGGTCATTTAATTGCAGCCCTTTATTTAATGGACAGGGAATTTGAGGTCTTAATCAATTTTACCTCCCAGTGGTTTCCCAAATGACTCCAAAGAATGACCTCTAAATACATTTATGTAGTTACAAAGCAGGTGATTTTTAAAAAATTATCTTCCTTTCTCCAGAAAATGTATTGGTTGGGGCCATCAAGGCAGCATCTCTTTCTATGGCCATTTAATTTATTCCCACTCACTACTCATCCTCCTCTCTACCCACCCCCCAGGGAAGGAGTAAGCAGCCAAGCTCACCATCGTTCTCATGAAATCTGGGGGATGAATCTCAGATTTAGTTAGGGTTTGTGGCATGGTTTGATATCACCATTACCATGGTAAAGCGTTCAAGCTTTCTATATTTCCTTGGCAATGGAATTGGCTGAAGAATCTGCCATCTGTCATGGCATTTAGAAGATAAAAATGGAATCATAAACAGTGCCAGCTTAAAAAAAAGGAGTAGAGCCTGCATGTCAAAATGGAGGACATTAGCATGTTCTTTTAGCGCCCGGCTGCCAGCATCTGCAGTCAGGTTGCTAATCACTCCGTGTCATCTGTCCCAGCGCATGCTGCCAAATCTTTCTTCCAGGCCAGCAGCACCAAACAATGCAGGAGAAATTTATGATTCAAAAAAATATTTTTGCAGAAGGCAAAATCTGATCATTAAATTCCCCCATTTAATTAATGTTGCCATTCCTTACGCTAAAAAGGAGAACGGGAAAACAAAATCCTAAACTCACTGCCACAGAATTTATCTCCTCTCCCATCCAAATTCCTTGCCAAATTCTAACAGCAAGCAGCATAAATTTGGGTGATTAGACTAGTTGCATATATTTAATTTTTAAAAAGCATCACCATCATACTTTCATTAAAACAGGCTTTCAGCTTTGGTTTAGTGCCATTTGACAAACAGCATGGTGGTGCACTATTGGGTTAGTGAGACAACAAGATTAAAAATATGGGTCTCGGGCAGATGCTGGACTCTTCTATTATAAATATGTAAGGTTCCAACCAAACATCAAAATGAGACATGGAAGATGTTCCTTCGGATGATTCCATTTTAACTCTCTCCCCAACTTAAAAACAACACCAAACTATTATTGCCTCTGGTTAATGTAGATGGTACATTCTGGGCAAAAATAATGGGAAAGAAATCGAAAGAGAATGAACAGAGAGCTACTTGCTCTGAGCTGTTCTCAATCTCCACCCACTGATTTAGATTTTTAGTGCTAGAGCTAGAACTCTCTTGTTCAATGCTCTTGTTTTATAGTTGAGACAATTTATATGGGTGTTTATATGAACTTAGATGGGTCGTTATTTGCACAAGGTTACCCAGGTAATGAATAGTAGAGGGAGGATTAGAATCCAGCCCTTCTAACTCCAAGATCTTTCCTTTATACCAAATCTCTGCCTTGAAACTCACATGGCTGCTGAGCCAACCATGGAAATTACTTTTTTCAACATGAAAAGTTCATTATTAACTTTTAAATCTTGTAGATTTTTCTCATCCCAAAAATAAAAATGACTATCTTTTCCCCTTTTCCCCCATATCCTCCTTTCCCTCTCTGTTCCATCACCCTTTCAACTCCCAAACTTTCCTGCCCCTACAATGACATACAAATAAATCCATGTGTTATATATCATTTTTATCATTGAATAGTTGAACTTAAATATAGTTTTATCTTTACTTTGTCTATCTCAAGGTAAAAATCTGTAGCAACATAGGGTTTAGAACTCAAGGAATCTTAGAAATAATTTAATTCAATTCAATGAAAAAAAGAAGCTAAAATATTGTCTTAATGTATCCCTCTCCTCCTTCTTCCAGACAGCCATCCCTTTTAATCCCAAACTAGCCAATATATTGTAAAAGCCTGACAACTATATGCAATATTCCTTAAGTATCAAATTTTTCATCTTATAGAACAAAAAACTGAGTCATAAATGACAAAAGTGACCTGCCAAAATCACAAAAGGCAAAATTTGAATTGGAAAGCATGTTCTTTGACTTCAGCTCTTGTGCACTTTCTAATGCACTATGCCATATTCTTTTGTAAAGTAGTTTGAGATGTTTATCACTGGGCTTCATATCCATCTCTTCTTACATCAGTATGACTTAGGAAAAGTAAAAAAAAAAAGCATATTTATTATTCACTGGCCACTCCCCACGATTTAAGAGCATGGGCTCATCAAACGTCCATTTCAAGGTGTTCTTAATAGACAAGTCAAATATGAAAATAGAAATTTACCAATGAAAATCTATCGTCACTGTGATCAGAAGACAGACCTGAGATTCAGAGGTGAGATGAGATCCCATGTCTAATTACTCTCCCTATAAACAGAAAAGTAAATTCAGAGCCACAGCTAAAACAGAGATATTGTAGAATCATAACTTTGGAGGTGGAAGGAATTGCAGAGGTCATGGAATCCAAACTCCTCTTTTTATAATTAAGGAAAATAAGACCCATAGAATTTAAGTGATTTGACTAGAATTACACAGAGTTAAGTGTCTGGAAAGACTCCTTGCAAGTCTACAACTCTATCCATTATACCAGGACTTTATTCTAAGGCATTGATATGGAGTTGGGCAGGGAGGGTAGGTTTATCTCTACATTGTGGCTCATAGCCTAGTGCCTACCATTGGGAGTCCTGTTTCCAGTTCCAAGCACTGTGGTGCTTGGTCTCTTATGGGGTCATCTTGGTGCTCCACCCCCCCCCATAGAAGGAAAGATTGAGCTGATGATCTTTCCTCTACAATTGAAACAATAATTGATTGTCCCTTTGCTCATACTCCTGTCCCCATCCTGCAATCCCTCCATCCCATTTCCAGTCTAGACTTCCTGTGGTTAGGTTTGCTTCTCTAAAATACTTGTCCTATTTTTTCTCTATTATGGACTTTTCTGATGTCTTGTCATGGGGAGGAGTTTATATAGAATCTCAGAGTTCAAAAAAATCCTGGAAGCTACCAAACCAAAGGGGAAGAAAAACTCCTGTTCAAAAAAACCAGAAATTTCTCATCCAGTCCTTGTCTGACAACCTCTTTAGTGATGAAGAAATCCCTCCTTCCAAAGTCACTCATCCTACTCAAGGGCAGAGATCTTTGTTAGAAGCATTTCCTTAGCTTAAGCTTAAGTCTGCTTTTTTGTACTTTCTACCCTATTTCAATGATTGTTCATATTATGTTTATGTTATGACCTTTAAGGCCAGCAAGCCCAAGTACAACCCTTCTTCCCCATGAGAATCTTTTGAATATTTCAAGACACAGATCATGATCTTGGTTTTGCCATTACTAGCTGTGTAGTAAAAGCAAGTCATTTCATTTCTTATTCTCAGTTTCCATGTCTATAAAATAAGACAAACTAGTATAAGAAGGGCTCAAAACCCAGAGCAGCAACTTGTTAGGCAGTTCACTGATCTCAGAGCCCCAGTTTTGTGACCTCTAAGATGAGGGAGACAGTGTCATCAGCCTCAGAAAGTGGCTGGGAGGATCATAAGAGATATATAAAATTTAAAATTTAATTTAAAATTTAAAATTTCAACTTAAAATGCTATGTGAATTTGGCTATTCTTAGTATTGTTGTTAACATTATTGAATACTCTAACCTTCAGACCCTAATTTGCTCAACCTGAATAAAATCTAATGTGAACTTTATCCACTCAGAACTGGTGATAATTCAGACAGTCTAGTGTGGATTTCACTCTAGCTTAGCAAACCATTTCTTAGGAGAATGCAATTTAATAGTGGAAACCAGCAACTTGCTTAAATTACTTTTAAAAAAACCTGTTTTCTATCACTTCTACTTACATACAAACAATAAATCTACTAACCCCAGAACATTTTCTCTATTAATTACAACAAGATTCCTGCCTACTAGGCAATTCTTTTGTTAGTATAGCTTGGATAATTACATCAACTTAAAAGAAACAATTTTAATTTTAAAATATTCTACTCCCCATGTCCCCCAATTAATTGCTTGAGATCACAGGGTCACAGTATCCTAGATATTAAAAGTTGAAATGATCATCTAGTTTAAAGTCTAATTAAATTTTACAGATGAGGAAACTGAGGCTCAGAAAGGTTATGTGATTTACCCAAAAGTCATACTAGTCAGCAAGCAACGGTGAATTCATTAAGGATTTATGGTATAGGCAATAACTGTTTTGCCACACTTTGAACTTTTCACCATTCTTATAATTTAACACTGTCTAATTAACACCTTTGGTTCACTTTTCAACATGGGCAATGACCCAGAGAGGCAGCAGGAGGGGGTGGCTCTACCAGCTGGTGTTAAAAAGAAAGAGAGAAGCCCTGAAGCTGAGGATGCGTTCCATAAGCTTAGAAACATCACCCACCAATGCCAACAAAGGAGTGTGGCTGGTCCCCTCTCTCTCCAGACTATACAAGCCCCTCAGGCTACACTTTATTGCTTCTTTTCCTTTTCAAGGATGCCCTTGAATAGGAATGGTGCTGCTGCTGGTGGTGGTACAGAATCAGATGAATCAAAAGTCAAGCATATGAACAAGGGAAACAAATTCAAGAGATTGGTCTTGGAAATTTTTAGTAATGTGTTCAAATGCTAAAATGCTACAGCCTGTCAGTTTTTGTAAAGTTTTTTGGGTTTATTGTTTTTTTTTAACAAGCAAGACCAATCCCAATGCTTTTATTTCTGCTTGTTAAAGGGAAATTTCTCAAAAGGAAAAAAAAAGAATACTTCAAACTTCCTTTTTAAAAAAAAGGCATGGACTGTCCAAATCATCCCCACTTCAAAGCCCCTCTGCATTTTCAAGAATCAAGCAAAGTTACTGTTCATCAAGTATTTTGTGAAATCATATAACTTGTATATGATTGCAATTCATGCAACTCCACCATATCAGAAGAATAAAAATTGTAGCAACCCAAAGGAAAAGAGAAAGGCATCTTGACAGGAGGGGACAAGGAGAAGGGGGTTTTATAAATGGGATTCAAAATTCCATTTGGTGAAAATTATATCATCAAGGGTATGAGTGGAGTCATGTGAGAGATAACATATGGACTGCTCATTTGCCACATTAGGATCCACAACATTTTAAAAATCAAAACAAAATGAAGTAGGGCCTCCAGCACACTGAGTTGGTCCTCTCTGGATAATTTACAGAAAGACAAGAACATTAATTATACAGGATTAGAAGACCATAGGATCATAGGTCTAGAGTTAGAGGGGACCTCAGGGACTGTCTTATTCAAACACTTCCCTTCCACCCCTTTCCCCCCTTTTTTTTCAAACACACAAGAGAACTAAGGCTGAGGGGAAAAAGATGATTTATCCAAGTTTATGCAGACAAGCTCAAAAGGGAAGATGTGATTCCCCGGTTCTCTGACTTCAGAATCAGTCCTTGCCTTTACATCATGCTGTGTAAAGGGGTTTCAAATTGCACAGGTGGAGAGAATACACACGCCAGTGATCCGACCAGATTACTGATTCCTCCCAACTGAAAACATCAAAGCAGCTGTCAGTGACAACCTCAAGTTCATGTGCCAACTGTGAAAGAGTTGTGATTGCTGACACTCCTATATGCAATAATAAAAACTCTGATTCTACAAGTAACAATGAAAGGTTTTCATGAAACCGAGAATTCTATTTCCTTTATTCACATTTAGTCAGGTCAAGTGTTAGAAGTAATGTTGGGGCAGCCATTCTGGAGTCAGGAGGACTGAATTTCAAATAAGGCCTCAAACATTTGACATTGTGTGACCCTGGACAAGTCACAACCCTAATTGTCTCACCAATAAAAAAATAATTAGTCAAATCATTTCCCCAGGTTAATTAAAAACGCTTTAAAAAAAACCTCTTCACTTTAAACCTCTTATAAATGCATTGGGGAAATCTGTTCAATGAATCTCAGCAACACAAGTAAGACAAAATTACAAAGTAAGATTTGGACACAGCACTGGGGCTAAAACCCTAGAGATCATCTGATCTCAGTCCTTTTATTATAAAGATGAGGAATCTAAGCTAGTTCACTTCTCAAAGCTTTTCCAGTGACCAAAGGATAAGCTATAAACACGTTTTTGAAGTTTCAAAAACAATAAGGTTTTGATAAAAAAAAAATGATCTTTCTCCAGGAAATGTTGCTCTCCTGGTTATTTTCCTACTTTTCCGAATACTCTTGTTTTTCTTGCTGATTCATCTTGGTCTTATGCTCTAAGCATAGGTGCCAGTCGTTTTCTTCTACCTCCATATTTTCTCCCACTGGGTCTCATCTACTTCTATGGGTTCAAATTATCACCTTCATGCAGATGATTCTCATATGAACCAACTTCTTCAAGCCCCTAATACTTTTCCCCCTTAATTTATTTCACAGCTTTATCTGAATG
>JAJPUD010019697.1:13294-26071 GCA_023553655.1 Myrmecobius fasciatus | reverse complement strand
CCCAAATATTTCTGAGTTCGTTGACTTGAAGATCAGTTCAGAGGCTTATTTTATTGTTGATTTGAGAGAAGATCGGAGGAGAGGCAGAAAGTCACCTTTTCACTCCGCCATCTTGGCTCCGCCCCCCCTGGACTTGTTTTCTATTTTCAGTATTATTGAAATGGACATGAGTACACAAAAATCTTCTATTTTTTTGTATCCTTTTTCCTTTTTTTGCAGTGATTTATGATGGAGCAGAATAAAAACGAAAAGGGAATTCTAAGCTTATTTTCAATACATTTAGCAAGTTAGAAGGTTGTACTTCTTTATAATTCTATTACCAAATTAATAGTTGGTTTGTTTAAGTAAAGACTACAATCCTTAGGTTATATAAACATTAGTTTAACTATTGCCACAATTAAAATTCAGATCTTTGTCAAGTGACCAACAAATTGACATGCTTTTAGAGGAACTGATCCATTTACATATTGACATTTTTGCTTTAAAGGAAATTAGAAGACTTAAAGACATTGTAGCTAAAGGGAAGGATCATTCACAGATCTTACTCACAGAAATAAATAAAACATAAAATGCATTAGCGTAGTCCAAGGTAATAAGAAATACCTTTTTAAGAAAATCTAGTCATCTTTCCTTAAACTACTCACTATGAGTATAAGTAAAAGGACTGCTGTAGGGATAATTACAGATTAAGATTCAGTTAAAGGGACAGTAGTATCATATAGGAGAAAGAAACCCACAATTGACAGGATCACAAAAAAATCTGGGCTCTAGTACCCTTTCTGTAATTTGCTAACAATGTGATGTTGGCCAAGTCAATTTATCTCTTAATTTTTAAGTTTTCTTATTTATAATTTTAAAAGAGTTAGTATAGATGACTTTTAGGTCCCTTACAGGTTTAACAATCTATTATTCTATCATCTATAAAGTATGTACTATGTGGTATTGTGTAAATGCTAGAAAGACAAAGAAAAAATAAAAGCAATCTTTGCCCTTAAGGAGTTTATGTTCAAATAAGAGAGACAATATGTATATACATAGTACATTCATGTTATATACAAAGTAGGTACTAGGTGATCTTAGATGGAAAGGTATTTCAAATAGAAAAGTTGGCCAGATTCTCTAAATGAAATCAACTGGGTGACTCCAATGTACAAGTAGGTATAACACCAAATGGCAAAACAGTGTTGTTGAATATGGTTTGGGATTAAGAAACCCTGAGAAACTTCATTCCTGTACATCACTAGTACTTTCTTCAAGAAGGGAGGTGTAGACCCCTTTAAACAACAAAAAACATAACAAAAAGAAATTAAACGAAAAGAAATTGAGTTTATCTTAGCAAGTAGGAAACATCTGATTACAGTTATAGCAGTTATTTCAGCAAAATCAGTTTTGGAGAGATCCTTCATTAAAGTTCTAACTTTTAAAAAGTAATTATAAGATTAAAAGAACAGATAAAGTTAATGATGATTGCAGTGATTTTAATTTGTTCTGATTAAACAGTCAACTTTGAAAAATGAAAAATGAAATCAATTTTTAAAAATGAGAAATAGACAAAAGTAAACAATCTACTATTACAACTTCTTAGAGAATTTTAACCAATGCAAAACAGGTACGATAAAAACAAGGCCAGAAGAGTCAAAAAACTATTTCAGTTAGCAAACTCTTAATCTTCTTGGCAAATGGAGATAAATGAAAGCCAAAAATAACACCTGTTTTGAGTACAAACTAATCTATAAAACATATTGAAGAAGAACATATGACCTCAAGCAGTACTGCTTCACAAAATAGGAAAAAGCAGTAGAGAAAAAGACAAGTCTGTGGAGAGTTTGACATGATCAGGTCAGTTCAGATTACTTATTAATCTACTCTTCTATCAATCAATAAACAGTATTAAGCCCATTCAATGTGAAATGTTCTCTGAATATAGAGGCAAAAGTGAAACAGTCCTTGTGTGGAAGGAGGCTACATTCTATCAAGGGAAAAAAACATATATACATAAAATTAAATGTAAAATATATGCAAAGTAAATACAAAATAATTTTGAGAGGGCACGCAACAAGTTATAGGGGAATATTGTAAGTCAGGAAAAATATCGCTTTATTGTTATTCAACTGGGTCTAATGCGTCATGATCCCATTTGGGGTTTTGTTGGCAAAGACACTGGAATGGTTTGCTATTTCCTTCTCCAAATCATTTTATTGATGAGGACACTGAAGCAAACAAGTGACTTATCCTGGATCACACAACTAGTAAATATTCCAGATTGGTATTAAACAAAAGTTCTTCCTGACTTTCAACTGTCTATCCATTGT
Source organism: Myrmecobius fasciatus (assembly GCA_023553655.1). Lineage (NCBI taxonomy): Eukaryota > Metazoa > Chordata > Mammalia > Dasyuromorphia > Myrmecobiidae > Myrmecobius > Myrmecobius fasciatus. The sequence continues at coordinate 23,759 of JAJPUD010019697.1, read as the reverse complement.
GCTACCTAGATAATTCTGAAGGTCTTTAAATTTCAAGAGAATTTGGAAATGCAATCTGAACAAGAATACTAAACATATGAAAGGGAAAGAATCTTCTATAGGGATACTAATTTATTGATAATGAAAATGGAACTACTACATTGACTTCTCCCATGCCAATACCAATGTATTATGAGAGGAAGAGGCAAAAGCCTTAAGGTAATAAAAATGAGAAGAGTAGCTTTGACATGACCCAATATATACAGGAGAAAAATATACTGTAAGCGATAAATTTTTATAGCCACCATGGACTGATTTTTAATATATTTCAAAATGAGAGAGGAGAATATTTCAAAAGACTACATTTCTTGTAAAAAATAAAAATAAGAAAAAGATGCTTGAGAAGATATTAGCAAATAGAAAACCATTTATCTGCTTTCTAAGCCCTGTGATTTTTGGAGAATGATCTATGTATTCTTGGAAAGTGGATGAAAATAAGAGGAAGGAACAATATAGTAGAAAAATTTTAATACTAATAGTATACTCTGAAATTTAGACTCATCTGCTAGAAACTATTTTAACAACATTAACTTATAGCCAAATCATTTCTAGTTTGGCTAGATGTCCAAACTAGCATTCTCTTCAATGTGACTGTCCCAAGATTGTTTCTGGTGGACTTTTAGAGGCATTTTGTAAGGAAAGGCTATTTTAAAATGCAATCTGGTTTAATAGACCAGAATTGAGTAACAACTCACTATCCTATTTCTTCTGTACTGTTTCCCTCACTCTGAATTAAACAAAGGGACCCCACTTTCTTCCTTAGATATCTTAATCATTTTTTAGCAGAGAAGGATGGGTCCCAAAATTAATTACTTTGGACTCTGGTAAAGAGGAGACTTTACTTATGCATGGATGGCTAATAATCAAATCACTTCAAGGATGGAGAAGGCTATCTAAAAGTTTGGTACCACTGAATCTATTTCCGTAGGAAAACTTTTTTTTTTTGGTCCAAGGACAAAAGGTTTTCAAATAGAGTGTTAAAGGAAAAAAATATTTATTAATATTTTTAAACAAACTTTAAAAAAGAGATTTTTAATATGCTTCCATGACAGGTAGGCTTTTTGCAGAAGATTTTCTCTATCAGACCAAGCTTTTTAGTCATGCAAGTGACTGAAGTGTTTGAAGAACATATTTTTTTTTCAAATGTGACTTGGTAGAAACAAATACCACCCTGAAGACTTTCCAAGATGAAGTATCTTCTATATGTACATTAAAATTATACAAGACTTTGTGAAAAATGCATTTAGATATAACTTTATTCAATGATGCACTCATCTAGAGCTATGTAAAGTGGGACAATACACATATATCTAAGATGTTGTGTGCATCTGTCCTGTAGAGAATTTAAATGAAAGATGAATTTCTTTTTCATTATGAGGTTTTCCAAGTGATCCTTTTCACTTGGTTAAATTGGATTCATTGCATCAAGTTCTAGAATACTATAAAGCCTTTTTATCTTTTAAATATCTTTTAAATATCTTTTAAAATACATATTATCCTGATTATAGTGCTCAGATAGGTGGGTGGCCCACCAATATTTGGATCTTGGTCAGTCACTAAAGATGAATCATAACCTATTACTAGAATAGAGTAGGAGGAGATCAGAGTGGGAATAATTTGGGAAATTGTACAATGAATTCAATGATACCAAGCAGCTTTGTGCTACAAAAAAACCTTTCTCTTTATAAGTAAACAATACTCTTATAATAGTGTTATATGACTGTGAATCATGGAATACCATAGTTTTAATAGAATATAAATGATAAAGAAAAGGCAATAGAAATACTCATGGCAGGCATAACGGGGCTGTGGCATGTTACCAATCATTAATTATATGCTATAAGCACTATAAAGGAAAATATGAAGGAAAAGGAGGTGAGTGGCCACAAAACATTTTTTGAATTTGTTGAATTTCAAAACTTTAACCAATATATCTGCAACCAGGGCTATCTACAATTGTTCTAATATGTATCTTGCCACTGTACCCAGATGGTTCTGGAGGATGAAGTGATACTGATGATCTTGCACAGTCCTCTCTCATTCAAATGCAATTTACTTACATGTTATAATATTACCTCCCTGATTCATGATCTTCTTTGAGAATGAAAGACAAACCACAAGGAAGGAACATACAAGATTGCATAGAAGAATTTTATTGACTGTTCTTGTAGACTTATCTTCACTGTGATAAGATTTTATTGTTCACAGAAAAACTGCCAAGGGCACTTCTAGTTTTTCTCCAAAGCTATTTACAAATCATAAAACACAGTCTTCATACTGAACCTACTGGTTGTATCCATCTTCAACAATTTTGGTGGCGAGAAGATTTAGCAGAAGAATAGCCCATGTCAACACAAAGTCTTTTCCCATTTTCTATTTGACTTTATGCTTTGCATGATGGGGTTCAGTAAGCAGCAAATGGAATTTGCAAATTTTTTTAACTAGAGGCCAAAATGTGGAAGATGGGGGTAGGGGTGGGGATAATGGTTCATCCAAGTTATGCTGAGAACAGCAAAAACATATGAATGTCTCTTGTGGGGAAAACATGGACAGGAAGTAAGAAAAATGAAGTCCAAATTAAGAGGAAAATGCATCAGCAAGAAAAAAATTTTACCTTGAAACAAAAAACCATTTATATAATAGGTACTTTGAGCATTCTAGGATTCAATAAATGGATGAGTAGAAAGGAAAACAACTAACCAAGAAGTGGGAAAGGATAAACAGTGAATAGACAATTCTAATATGATTTATCAAGCATCTCATAAGATCACAGGATCACAGATTTAGTGCTGAAAGAGACCATAGAGACCATCAAATCCATTCAATCCCCTTAATTAGCAGATGAGGAAACTAAAATACAGAGAGATTAAGGCACTTAGCTATGATCACATAAATGAGTATTTGAGTCAGGATTTGAAACTAGGCCCTCCTAACTCCAAGCAGTGCCTGTGGAGAGTAATGTTCTGAAACAAGGCAGGTGGGAGAGGGATGCTAGCATTCTTCTCTGTCTGACTCCAGGAAGATGGGTCCCAGAAGTTCATGTTTCATTTGGAGCTCAACAGTTACCAGAAGGACACATATTGGACACAGTCCAGTGTAGAGCAATAAAAATGTTAAGGAGAACATAGAAACTAATTTGTTGGGAAAGATCAAAGGCCCAAATGCCTCCAGCTTGGCTGAGCAGACACTGGGGAGGGCACTTCTGACCACAGCTCTTTGAAGTGCCAGAGGAATGATTAGCCTGGTACTGCTGAAGCAGAAGGTGAGTAAATGTGAAAAGGGAACATTATGAAAACTATCAGAAAAGGCCTCCTGGACTGTTTCCAGAATGATTTCAGGTGGCTCCCACATTTCCTTGTTTGTTTTGATCCAATTTTTTTTCCTTGGTCATTTCAAGGAGCCTGGGCTAGAGTGGGAGGGGGAAGAGGTTGGGTTTTTCCTTAAAGGAACAAATGCAGCTTTCCCTGAGCACAGATGTTAAAAAATCTGGGGCATAGGGTACACCTATGTCTGCTGGGGTTTGGCTGGGGTGGAGGATAATTGTGAGAACTCCAAACATTCCAGGCCAGGCAAGGTGACTGATTCATTAGGGTTCCCTCCCTGAGGAATATCTGTCATTCACACACTTAAGTCCAGTCCAAAAGTGTGGGAAAGTAACATCACAAAGTCTTTCCGAGAAGTTAGTATCAAATAGTTGATATTTTTTAAATCCCCTCTTCCATGACCTCCTATGGAAAGTTTTGTGTCTTTTCATTTTGTTGCCATTTCATCCATTTTTCAACACCCAGGAGAGGGGGGTGAGCATAAGGAAGACTCCAAAAGCAAAGCAACTGCCTAAAGTGAGAGCTGCCCAGCTGCTAACCCTGACATGATCTTCTCCCTGTCTGGGTCACCAAAGGAAAAGTTGACAGAGCCCTGCTCCAAGATTGGGAAGAACTCAATCTCTAAGAAATTCCATGTCCTCCCAATCACACCAGCTTTCCCACTTGGGGCACAGGATAGTTCAATGAACTTTCTTGAGCTCTGAAGTCCCAAACCCTTACCCAATCCCACCCAATTCCAACTTCTGAGTTCTCCCTACTTTCATAGGATCCTATGATTTTTTTCCTCCTCCAATGTAGCTTGAGATTTATCCATTATGTTGAGAAACTTTATCTGACTGCATATTGTCTCTAGGATACACTAAAAACTTCCCAGACTGACCTTTTCAGCTCTCTAAAGGATGTCTCCAACTTAATTGCCCAACCTTAATTCATATTACTTCTCTTGACACAATCTAGGTGGTACAGTAAGTAGAAATGGAGTCTGGAGTCAAGAAGATATAAATTGAAATCCAATCCTAGACACTTATTAGATGTGTGACAATCAATCACTTACCATTTATTTGTCTTCATTTCTTCATCTGTAAAATGGGAGTTAAAATAGCACCTACCTGAGAGTATTGTTGAGAGAATAAAGTGAGATGACATTTGTAAAGTGCTTTGTAAACCTTGAAGTACTACAAAAATATTAGCTAATCTAATTTTATATTCTGGCTAATTAGCCCATTAGCAGATTCCCCCACTTCTACTTGCTCAGTGCCACCTCTATACATTTTTCCAGGCCAACTCCCATGTTTCATTTTTGTTTTCATTTTCTTCTCTTCAGGCTTCAGCTCTACTGCCATCTCCTCTAGGAAGCTTTACTTGATCTCCTTAGCTGAATTAATTGCTCCTTCTTATACTTTTAAAGAATCATTTTATATGCTTTTTTACTTATTCTCATAAAGGTTGAGATGATATCTAAAAGGCAAAAAAGAAAAATAATGGGGAACAAAGATGTAGTATATAATTGAAACAATGTAAACTAAAAATATTTTTTAAGTAATTGACAATCAATAATGAGGTAAGGACAACAAAAATGACAGAGACCAATTATAATGCTTTTCTAAAAAAACTTTAATGTAAGTTAATTGCAACATTGAGGAAACTAAAACAAATCTGAAAATGTTTTCATCAGTAAATATTTTGCTTATTTTACTGTTGAAAGAGTTGGCTGCCAAAAGTAATACCATATTAGGATATAAACTCATTTGTAAATTTTCACTTAAAAGGTTGATGAACAATTCTGAGTATCTCATAAAGAACAGAAGAGCAGGGGAGGACAAACTCAGTTCAAAGAAAATTTGGCAAGACATTCAATTAGAATAGTAGACTCGGGTATTTGAGGACAAGAACAGAGGACAAAAAATGGAAAGAAGACAACATACACAAGAAAAGAGGAAAGATTTGTAAAATTTTAAGAACTTGTTTTCTCCAACAAGGACAATAGAACTAGAACACTTGAATTATGACTATATAGTTCTGCATGTGCTTATAAGGAAGATTTAAATGACACTAAAGAAAACAAACGGAAATAAAGCAGTTGGAATACACATGTATATACACATATACATGTATGTGTATACACATGCACACATGCAAATACATACACATATACATGCACATATATGTAATCTTTTTTGGAGATGACACAATTGTGAAGATTTGAAAGATTGATATATCAAGTATTTAAATGAAAGGAAGATTCCAAAGTGGATAAAAAAATTTCAGACTTTTAAAATAAAAAAAGAAAGCCAAGAGAACTTTAACAACCATTTACCTATGTGACTACTTTCCCATATAGACAACATTTTTATGAGTCATGCATCATCTATGTACAGATCAAGGTCATTCTGCTGAAGATATTAAAAGGAAAAAAGCAAGTGGTATTTGACAATGGACCACATCTTTACCATTTTACAATTAACTGAAAGATCTAGTGAATATAAGATTCCACTGTTTTGGTTTTTAGTCTGAAAAACCATTTCATTTCAGGTCAGACAAAATGCCAACTTTTAGACTCTTTAACAAAAAAGAAATTTAACTATACATTTAAATCAGCTATTTCTTTGGAATATATATCAGCAGAAATAAATCTATTCAATAACTCTCTGATTATAAATATCAAACAGAGACTAAAACAGGGAAATGTATTCTCACCAAATTGTTCCTTATTATGATAGGGAGAGATCCAGCACAGATCTGAAAGATTTCCTGTGGATATTGAGATTCTCCAGATGGTCTTTTTTTGTACATGATTTTGTGTTGATTGCATTAAGCTCCAAGACATTGCAAAGCCTCCTAAAAAGAGATCCGTATTGACTCAAGGAGTTTGTCCTATCCATCCATGCAGGAAAAACCAAATAGAGGTAAAGTTATTTTTTGCTGAGATTTTTATCAGAAATTTGAATATACATCCTATAAAATTTATCCATCACAAGCGTGTATAACTGACATGGATGAATTGGACAGAGTTGAATAAAAGGAGGAGTGAGCTGGATTGCCTTTCAAGAGATTGCTAAACTCCTCTAATGACCCTAAGCTTCCAGTGAAAGCAAAGGCCCCATCTTTTTTATATCATCATTCTACCATGGTATAGCAGCAAAACATAGACTATAATAGTCTCCAAATAATTTAAAAAGAATATCACACATAAGACAATGAAGAAAAATATGGTGGATATGACAAAAGAGGAATGGGAGTAAAATATAACATCAAGGAATTGTATAATGGAAAAAGAGTATGAGCATCAAATAGTGAAAGGCTAAATGTGGAAGGTCAGAATACTGTACCTTTGTGATGTCAGAGACAGCAAAGAAGGCCTTAAACATGTTAGGGCAGGGAGATGGGGTGATCTTTGACAAAAGTAGCAAATGAACAAGAATAGCACAGGATGGAAAGTCACAAATAGGTATGGAATTTCATCACTGGAAGAGACTTCCAAATTGATTGGTGATAGGATCACCAATTTGAATATTTTTTGGTTTAACATTTCCTTTGTGTTTACCCCATTCCACCCAATACTATGCTTGTTTGTATAGATCACACTATTTCCCATCTCACTCCCAAAGTATAAGGTATTTGAGGATAGAGACTAGACTAATTTTTTAAATCTTTGAACCTCACTTAGTATACTGCCTTGTACATAATAGACATTTAACAGTTATTAAATTCAATTATATCCTTTAATCCTTACAATAATATTCCATTTGGGAGAGCACAGATTTATAATTGTATTGTAGGACTATGAAGTTCCCTAAGTAAGGAAGCTCTCTCTACCAAGTTAAATCAATAGTAATTCTACTACTTATAGTTTTAGATTGTTGTTGTGACACTGAGTGGTTGAGTTATCCAAGGTCACATGGTCAGTATGTATCAGAGACAGAATCTGAACCCAGGTCTTTCTGATTCTGAGTCCATGTCTTTATTCATTGTACACTATTCCTTCTCTCTTCATTAGTGAATATAGAAATTCTCTAAAGTTTGTCACTGACTAGCACCTACTTCTCAGACTAGGCTACATCTCCTGCATAAATCCTTTCATCCAACTAAAAAGCCAAGAAGAAATCCTAGGATCCTGAATATGCAAGTGTTCAGTAAAAATGAAATAAAATCAGAGTGGGCAGTAGAATATGTGAGAAACAATTCTCTTTCTATAAACAAATGCAGCCCCAAGCTTTAAAAGCTACAAATGAACCATAAAAAGGCCTTCAGTCAAGTTGAATCTGGGAGAAGATTTATTTCCCAGAGGTATTGACATGCATTTTGGCTGAGAATATTTTACATTTACCCAAGTTTTTAACCTCAGTTTACTAACAATAACTACAGCTCAGACATTCCTTCCACTGTTCGTCCAGTATTTTTATTCAGGTTCCAACTCCTTGGATGCCATAGGAGAACTGTTTCAGACATCCCAAGGACAGGAATGGCTGGAAATCCAGTAATCAAAATTAAACTCTTAGCCTGAGAACTGAATAAACTTTAGAAAAATTGTTATCTTCCTAAAAAGATTGTGGAAAAGTGGCTTAAAATGTGGGACATTTTTGTTGTTACTTCTAAAAATAACTCAGACTGTGCTACTATTCTTAGAATTATGATGGCATTCTGGATTATAACCCCAGTCCCCAAAAGTAAAAGGTAGTAACTGAAAAGGAAAACAAAACAAAACAAAACAAAACAAACTTGTATTGGTACTTCCCACAAAAATGCCTGCAAATTTCTTCAGGTTGCTTACAAATGCAAAGGATTGGATTATATTTGGTTCTAGAACTTTACATAGGCTCAAATTAATAATTTTAAGCTCCTAGAAGCAGTATAAATGGAAGGTTCTCTTGTTTCAAGAGGGACAAGGAAAGGCATCCCAAAAAAGGTAAGATTTATGCCAAAGAAAGAGTTAGAAGGGAAGGCATTCCAGGAATTAGGCACAGGTAGATCAAACACTCAAAAGTAGGAGATAGAGAATAATATTAGAGGAACTGCAAGTTGACAGTAAAGTGAGGAGGAAAGAAAAGTAAAAAAAAAAAAAGACTGCTTAGAAACATAGAGAAAGGGCAGATTGCAAAGGACTTTAAATTCCAAACAGGATTTTATATTTCATTTCTATTCAGATGATTCCCAGATTTTTATATCAAAGATTAAATATGAGATAGTCTATTTGCTATTTAAAACCCCTTACAAACTGGCTACCTTCTCCCTTCTTATTCCCTATAGGTATGACTGCTGGTATTTTCTCTCCCTCCTGACCTTTCCTTCACCCATTCCCTTTCCTTGTCCCAGGCACATGTGGGATCTTCCTCAACCTTAATCCATCTCCTCCCTTCCCCTTTGTTCTGCCTCAAGACTGCCAGAAGCATACCTTATCATTTCTGGCACATCTGACAACATTTTAGTTAGCTTTTAATGATTTTTCATATCATATTCCATTCCCTTATCTGAAATCCTGGAATGCATTTCTACGGCTTTTATATTATTTCTCCCTTTGATTATAAAGTTTCTGCAAAGTATATCACGGGAAGGCAGCCCCTTCATTAATAGAAGAATTAATGTGCAGTTTGAAGATTCCTTCCTGAAAAGAAAAAGTATGATCAAATAATTTGTAATTACTGGCTTTGATACTAAGGCCCAAATCTATTTGAAGGGAACAAAGCGGCTTCAGTGTGCTAACACTATCAACCAGAACTATCTGACTTAGACCAAACATGTACAAACAACTTGAATTAGGTCAATTAGAAAGATCTTTTAAAATATAACTAGGAAAATGCCTGGACTTTTCTGAGATTGAGTTTTTGGTTACACATTTACAATCTTTAGTTTTTCCCCTTTATACTAAGATTGTTGTCTTCTTTTAAATCTCTGCTTTATAGATTTTTTTAGTGTAATTTAGGGAAAAAATTTAAGGTGCTACATTAATTTGTTATCAGTTGTTTGAAATCTTCCCACATTGATATTGCTTTCATGAGACCTTCCCTGATCAGAGACTTAGTGTTTAAAGGGACTTTTGAAGCTATTCAATGTATCCAAAAAATGAATTTGAATTCTCTCAAGAATAATCCATATGTAGTAATTTGGTCTTTATATGAAGACCTCCAGAAGAAATAGGGGACCAGGAAAAATCCACAGGTCCCAAGGCAGCCCATCCATATTTATAAGTACAATGTTCAAAAATGTTTGAGAGATAGTTTCCTGGTAACTTAATCATTTTATTAATAAGAACAGCAGGTTATTGATAAAAGGATGGTCATTTGACTGTCTCTCTTACACTAGACAACCACAATTTATACACTTTTCAAAGCAATGAAGGACTGCTAGTGACCTCATGTTATCCTTGGACAGAGAAATAATCTCTTCTTGAGCCACTTTGACCTTGGACTACCCAGACAAAATGATCTGTGTGTACCCAAGCTCCAGTAGAACACAATGGGCTTCCTCATTCTAGATTAAATTCCTTGCAAGATTGGGTAGGGGTCCAACCAAGATCAAAGAGGATCAATGTAATGTAATCATCAGTAATGTCCTTCAAAAAAAAATCAGAATTTTTTAAAATGAGGACTTTAGAAAAAGGGGAGAACTTTGGCCCTCCCCAAGGTATTCCTTATTAGTAATCATTTCTCTCATTAGAAAGATGTTGCTTACATTGATTCAAAATTTGCATCTTTGCAATAAAATATGTGCAATTGATATGACCTCCAAGTTGGGAATAATTCTTTACTCCTGGACTCAAAAACATTGATGACATGTGGAGAAGGAGCGGTAAAATTATTGGAAGTTTGAGGGAACATGCCTTCCCAATGGGCTGGAAGCTGCAGGATGGAACAAAAGAGGTACAAAACCTTTGTGCTGGTATAGCAAGATGAAGTATGAAATGGTGGTTTCTACTGGAATAAAACTTGCTAAATACCATGGGAAGGTCTACAGATGAGTGACATTTACTATTGCAGTGGGATTAGAGGCTTCCAGTAGAGAACCATAACCCAGTAGCTACTATTGTTATTGCTACTGTTATTGCTACTACTACTACTACTACTACTACTACTACTACTACTACTACTACTACTACTACTACTACT
>JAJPUD010019697.1:0-13284 GCA_023553655.1 Myrmecobius fasciatus | reverse complement strand
CTACTACTACTACTACTACTACTACTACTACTACTACTACTACTACTGTTACTGCTAGTGCAACCGCTGCAGTCAGAGAATCTATTGGCCAGTGATGGACCTGTCCTGAAATTGGAAGCCTTTAAGATTGGACGAGATGTTTTCTTTTATCACTCTTCCTCTGGCTTCCCTTTATATAAACTATGACATAGAAATCAGATTCCAACACATGCATATATTTTCTTATTCCTTTTCCATGATCTTCAGGTCTTGATAGTTCCAGAATTTTCCCCTTCCTTTTCTTCCTTCCACCAAAAAAAATTAATTAGAGGAGGTTTGGGAGAGAATACAATATTTTTCCTTACATTTTTACTATACTCAATAAACTATGTAGACACAATATGCTGAGGATCTCAGTCTTATGAATATGGAGGTCATGATCATTGAGAGAAGAATCCAGATCAAGAGTGTGATCACAAGAATTATGAATGCTATGTATATTTTAGAATGTTGAACAAAAGTTCATATCATTCCTTTGCCGAATTAAAAATCTAACTAGAGTGGATTTAAACTACTTAATGTTGTCATTAGAAGCCTCATCTTATGGCAGAGGGAAAATAGTTTAAGCATTTATAGGGGCAGCACCTTCTGATGACCACAGGGATTTTGGAATCATTGAGAGATTACCTCAATTATTTGTGAGAGAGGAACTGGAGTAGCTAATGCGTTTGAGGACAATGCTAACTGGTGAACAACTCAGATAGTGCATTACCTAGGTGGCATAGCAGACAGAATGCTGGACTTGGAACCAAGAAAACTCATGTTCCTAAGTTCAAATACAACCATAGATACTTACTAGCTGTGTTACCCTGGGCATGTCATTTAACCCTTTTTGCTACGGTTTCCTCATTTGTCAAATGACCTGGAGAAGGAAATGGAAAACCCCAAATAGTGGCCTGAATAGTGTTCAGACGTGACTGAAATGACTGGCAACAACAAACATTCCATGGCTAAGCACTGGAGGTACAAATATGGAAAAGTAAGATAGTCCCTGCCCTTGAGGAATTTACAATCTAATGGGGAAAGACAAAACAGCAAAGAAAGTGATAGACAATGAGGGTGGGGATAGGAAGAAGAGTTTCCTAGAAGAAGAGAATATGGAGTTAATGCCAACTTAATTTTTGCTACTGTGTAATGTTCCAAAGGAGAGAAAAAGACCTACACCTCAATTCTTTCTTGGATATTAACTAGCTCTCTGATCATGAGTAATTCCTTGAATGTCTTTGCGTCTCAGTTATTCATTTGCTTCTGGACTCAGCCACTATTTGTTAGCTACAGAGCAAACTCTGCTGGTTCAAAGTGACATCTTATTGGCTCTTCTTTGGTCTGGAGTTCTTAGTCTGGTTATTCCTCTAGAGACTTCAGGATAAGTCAAAAGCTAGTATTGAGACCCTGTTCCATTCTTGGAGTCTGAGAAACAAGGATTCTTCTTATTGTAAACAAAAGAACTTGTAAAATTCTCCTCTACTATTTTCTATATATGTTTGTATGAGTTTACATTCTCATTGTATTTGAATTTAAAGTCAAAATAAACAAATAAATCTGATGCAGAACCAGATTAAAACTGTGTATATATGCTATCAAGACAAATATTGCAAATCTTTGTTTAGATTTTTTTAAAAATCCAAAATCAAAATTCTTTATACATGATTATTGTTTTATGTTAAATATTTTCTAAGTTATAACTAATCTAACTAAAATGTTATTCATTCAACAAAATGTGAAAAAACAAAGAAATTTATGAAGCAGGTAATGGTAAACATATACGATCTGACTGGATTACTTCTTTTAATTCTTAGAGAATATCCCAACCAAATATTCAAAATTATTTTGTAATTATAATTTTATATTTAAAGTTATTGTAACTTTCAGTAGAATAACATTTTACATTTTATAATTATATAATGTAAATTTTAATTTGGAGCTTTTGGGGGTAACACATATTGTAGTAAGTATTCAATGAAAAACTCTAATAAAAAAAAGAATTTTATGTGTATTATGTTAAATTGCCCTGGGGAATTTATTGTGGTGGTGGTGGAAAGGAGTTTGTGGAACAAAACTGTAGATTTTGAGTCCTAAAAATTAGAATTTTTCACCATCAGCAAGCCTCATAAGTAATGGAGATAAACTAGAACCATTCCCAATAAGATCAGGAGTGAAACAATGCTGCCCACTGTCACCATTACTATTTAATATTGTATTAGAAATGTTAGCTTTATCAATAAGAGAAGAAAAAGAGATAAAAGGAATCAGAGTAGGTAATAAAGAAACCAAATTATCACTCTTTGCAGATGACATGATGGTATACTTAGAGAACCCTAGAGACTCAACTAAAAAACTACTAGAAACAATTCACAACTTTAGCAAAGTTGCAGGATTTAAAATAAATCCACATAAATCATCAGCATTTTTATATATTACCAACAAAGTTCAGCATATGTGCAAGAATGTTTGTGGCAGTTCTTTTTGTAGTGGCTAGAAACTGGAAACTGAATAGATGCCCATCAATTGGAGAGTGGCTAAATAAATTATGATATATGAATGTTATGGAATATTATTGCTCTATAAGAAACGACCAGCAGGACGATTTCAGAGAGGCCTGGAGAGACTTTCATGAACTGATGCTGAGTGAAGTGAGTAGAACCAGGAGATCATTATTCATGGCAACAACAATACTATATGAGGATCAGTTCTGAGGGACATGACTCTCTTCAACAATGAAATGCTTCAAACCAGTTTCAATTGTTCGGTAAAGAGAGCCATATACATCCAGAGAGAGGGATGTGAAATGTGGACCACAACATAACATTTTCATGTTCTCTATTGATGTTTGCTTGCATTGTATTTCCTTTATCGGATTATTCTTTCTTGTAGATATGATTTCTCCTGCACAAAAAAAATGATGTGTGGAAATAACTATACATATATTCGATTTCTTAAGTATTCTAACATAATTAACATGTAATGGACTTCCTGCCATCTAGGGGAGGGGTGGGGAGTAGGGGGGGGAAATTTGTAACAGAAAGCTTTGTAAGGGTTAATGTTGAGGAATTACCCATACATATGTTTTGCAAATAAAAAGTATTAATAAAATAAAAAAAATTTAAAATTAGAATTTTTCAAGCAACCAAGAGCACTCTATCTAATAGTCCTGGGCCAGTAGAGCAAGGGAAGCTAGAGAGGGACAAAGTGGGGGCAAAACAATTGAGAAATGATACAGAATCAGGAATGTTCATTTCCTTCCATAGTGCTTAAACTCAATCCTGATGGGGAAACAAAGACCTTTGAAACCTCCTGTGATATATGTGGTCTTCTTATATCAAAATGCCTTTTAGTTCCCAGGAGCAAATTATTAACACATTCCACAGAAGATGTGAGGGTGGAGACCTGGCCTTGGAGAAAAAAAAATAACTATAAAAAGGAGCTGGCCAAAGAGTGAACTTTTAAAAAAATCTAACAAAAAGCCGCATCGGTTAAAATGATAGTGACTGGCCTAGTGCCAGGATCCTTATGCCCAGGAAAGCATGGTTGGCTGATTGTTTGTCTGGAGACTGAAGTTTTCATGCCCTGGAATTTTCCATCTGAAAGCCCAGTGGTGTGGGAGGTAGAGGACCTTTGCAGGTTCAGCAAGTCATTGGAACCCTGTTGGCTGAGTGAGCACTGGGCCCTCAGTTGCAAGCAGTAAATCCTGGCCTTTCCAGATGAGGGAGAGAAGAACCCAATCTTCAATACTCTGAAGAGCAGACTCTAAACCAAAATATATAGCTGCAGTGTCTCTGTATGCTAATGGATGACTCCCCAGAGCAAATGTCTCAAGGGGATCATTTCTGGAAAGCAAGCAAACCATATTTCTACAGTGAGTTGATTTGATTTAAGGGAAAATATTTTATATTCATATGGCCCTAATGGGATGAATCTAGCTGGTCTGTCTGTATTTAGTGGAGCTTCTACTACAACAGAGAAAACAAAGAATTATTTATAGCGTTTGAGAATAAGGTCTCGGTTTTCTAACTTTGTTTTTGTTTGCTGTGTTTGTGTTTCTAAGTAACAATGAATACATGTTGCCACACATGTCATTTCAAGTTATTGTTACAACCAGGAGTTCATGAACAGATTATTTCCTGTTTATTACTTATGATTCTTTTCAAGTTTATCCTTTGAGCATGAAGAAGGTGTGGATAAAATACCAAGACTGAGAACCCAAATGATACATCTTGCCCAAGAGAAACTTTCCTGCATCTTTGTAATAGTGTCAGAAAAAACCCAACAGCACTCTCTTTTTATGATTTGGCTCCAATAGGGTTTCCAGTTTTCTCTTCTCTTCCATCTGGAGTTAATAGTTTGCCTTTGAAATTATAGCTGACTCTTCAAAAGAGAGAGAGGTGTTATGGTAGATAAGAGGGATTGAGCCAGGTATAAAATAATGGTCAGAAAATATTGAATATTGGAAAAAATAGAACAATTTTGAAAGACTCAAGAATGTTGGTCAACTCAATGATCAATGACAGTTTTAAAGGGCCATAGATGAAGAATGTCGCCTACTTCCTGCCAGAGAGGTTACAGACTAAAATGCAGAATGAGACACAGATATTTGTTTTGATTGTTTTGGTTGATTATACTTATTTGTTATAAGGATTTTCTTTTTTTCCATTCTTTTTTTTCCTTTGTTGAAAAGTGGAGGATAAAATAAATGTTTGATTATTGAGCAAGCATTAAGAGAGCATGGAATAGTTTACTTCTCAGATGTATGGAGAAGAGAAGAATTTAAGATTAAACAAACATAGTGAGCATTGCAAAATGTAAAATTGATAATTTTTATTATATTAAACTAAAAATGTTTTCCACATTGATTTCACAAAACCAATGCAACCAAAATTAGATAGAAAGCAGAAAACTGAGAAAGTTTTTTTTACAAGTAACTCTGATAAAGACCTCATCTATCAAATATATATGGAACTGACACAAATAGCCAAAGGACAGGAACAGGGAATTTTCAGAAGAAATAAAAATATCTATAGTCATGAAAAAGTACTCTAAATCACCATTGATTAGAGGGAGACAAATTAAAAAAACTCAAGTACCATCTTACACCTCTCAGATTGGCTAATAAGACAGAAAAGAAAAATGACAAATATTGGAGGGAATGTGAGATACTAATGTACTATTGGTGAAGTTGTGAATTGATCCAACATTCTGGAGAGCAATTTGGAATTATGACCCAAGAGATATCGAAATGTGCAAACCTTTAATCCAACAATACCACTACTAGCTCTGTATCCCAAAGAGGTTTTATTTTGTTTTGTTTTATTTTGTTTTGTTTTGTTTTGTTTTTAAGGGAAAAGCACTTATTTGTACACAAAATATTTATGGCAACTTTTTTTTTTGCATGTGATGGTCAAGAATTTGAATTTCTAATGCCTAAAACAATGCCTACTAAATGTTTGTTGATTGAGGAAAAGCAATGCATTTCAAAATATTAACACTTGATAGTAAACTCTAATCAAATTGAGTTTCACAGACTACATGATATAGGAAATAAAAATTTGCTTTGTGGGAAAGAAGGGAAGAAAGGAAGAAGGAAGGGAGGAAAAAAGAGAAAAGAAGGAAAGAAAGAATGGTCATGAAGAAATGAAAGAAGGAATGAAAAAGGAAGGAAGGAAAGGTGAGAGGCAGTGAAGAAAGAAAGGAAGAAAGAAGGGTAAGGAAGAAAAAACAAAGGAAAAAAGGAAGGGAGGGAGGAAAGAAGAAAAGAAAAAACAAACATTTTCACTGGATTCAGATGGAGACTATCAGTAATATGCTAGATGACATTAAAAGGACACATAAAATCTATTTACTGTGATTTTTCTGCCTCATATTGAAAATCAATCATTTATTTTTTACTTGTCCATATAATAATAGAAAGATTTATTTTAGATTCTAAATAGAATTTTTAAAAAAAATATTTACATTGGAAACTTCACCCTCAAATTCTAAGTTCACACCAATTTCAAAACCACCCCATCACTTGCAGTCAAATTTTAAAACATAGAGGGATCCAGTTATGTCAAGCACATTTCTAATCATATTTCTATCAATAAGGACTATAAGCATAAGAGAAAATGGTATTTCCTGGCAAGCAATATTTTTTTGTCACCATCAGAAGGAAATACTACATGAAAAGAATATTTTTCAAAGACCAGAAATTGTGTCCATATGTTACATTAGCTCATGTAATAGTCATGTATTGGAGGTCTTAAGGGGCTTTCCTTCATGAATTACTTCTCCCAGAAAACTTTAGGCCAAAAATGTTATGAGCCTTGAAGGTGATTTCCCAGGGGCTTGGGCAAGGAATACAGATGTCATTGGATGGATTGACTTTAAAAGTGAAGATGAGAAAGAGATTGAGATGCAAGCTCTTGATGGATTTGGCAAGAGGTGTATTTCTCCCTGCTTTGGGCAGTAAAGCTTTCCACTCTGCTAGAGCAGTAGGCAGCAGGTGTGTCGCATGAAGGTTAACCAGACCTTGGCATGTACAATGGATCAAAGGAGTTCCTGCCCAACCAAGCTGTGAGGTGAACAATTCAGAGGACTAATGGGGTAGCAGGCAAGGTTTTTGCAGTTATTTAAGCTAAAGGGAAGAATTACCATCTCTATCTGGTACAGATAGATGTGAGAGATTCAACTTACCTTCCCCTCTGTGTCTCTGGATAGTCAGGGACTTTGAGTAAAACATCTGAGTTTTTGTGTCTTTAACCTTCCTGGAGTAGCTTATAGGATTAAGGTTCCATCTGGATAGGGGATGAAATCATAGACATTTCAGAAATATACATATTTAGTTGGATTTTGTTGCCAATTTGTCAAACTAAATTAAACTGCTTACTAAACTCTCACTTTGTACAGAGATTTTTAATTGACATACTGAGATGGGAAGAAATAACAAGGGTGTGTGTGAAGTAATCCAGAAGTGCAATAAACTGTAGCCTTGGAAAAGAATTCAGAAGGGGTAACAACAATGTGAGCAAAGTATTGAATTAATTGGCAGTCATCTCTATCCAAGGTACTGATTGCTCACATGCTTACATAAGGCCATATAATATCTTGATACCATAACACCTTCATTACACACAGAAGCAAACATCATTCGTTTCCTGGACTATAAATTGTCTCCTATACTTATAATGATTAGGTGGCAATGAAAATAGGAGTCCAAAGCTGAAGACTGAAGAGCATAATGGGGGCCTTCATACTAATGACTATATGTAACCAATCTCAACGGAACATGTTACACATCAGAGAAGATGAATTGTGCTAAATTTAATTTTCTCCTAAAGGATTTTATTTACCCTATTGTCAAATATTCTTGGTTAATATGCTTTTTAGTGTGTGTAATGGTGTTTCATTACATGGCATGCTTGTTGATCAAGGATACATCTTTGGTGTGAGGTTTGTTATTATCATAGCACTTAGGTAGAATGTTGACCACAAAAAAGAAAAACAAACTGTCAAAAACATGGCAGTTTTTCAGAACAAATACAAGTTCTTTCTTTGCAAGTCCCCAGAACTATTGGTTTAGAATATAGTATAGTCAGTATCTACTGATGTTTTGAAATTTTGCTCTCTTTTTAAAAAATATTATTATTATTATTTCTTTTCTGCCATCCCCCAAAGGATGAGTTTCTGGGTAGAGGAGAGAGGAAGAGTACATTCAGAAATGGTGATATAAAACGAAACATAAATAAAAATTAAACAAAGACATTTGTTGGATGAAAATTGAAAAAAGAAGAGCATATTCATTGACAGTTCTTCAAAAGCAGAATTAGTGCTACCCTTGAGTTATAGGAGTGATATTGGCTAGAACTGTATATTAAAATTTTATGATGCTGAGGATGGGAAAGGTACTATTTCCTTTAATGGTTGCCTTAAAATCAGCCATACTTTACATCATAAACTATAACTGAATGATGGTTAGCACAGGCTTCCAACGTTATAGCTATCAGTAAAAAAAATGTGATTTTATTAAAGGCAATCACAATAAAAGCATCCCTCATAAGATATCTCTGTAGAAGGAAATCATAAGAATTTTGGTATTTTAGCTGTTTTAACATGAGGGGTATCTCTTGATATCGCCTTGTTTAATATCTGCTTCAGCCTCTGTTTTACATGAATTCGCCTTCAACATGTGTTGACCAATATTTATTTGATCCAATCAGATACTAACTACATTAAAGTACCCTTCCATTTGAATTACTCTCTTAATCTTTCTGTCAAACAGAACAGAGAATCTATTAATCAGTGGGATTTTTCAAATGTCCATTGTATGGTAGGCACTTGATTAAGAACAAGGAATACAGATTCAAAGAGTAGAAGTGATCCCCCAAAAGATCTTATGTTCACTCTGAGGGGTTGTTGTTCAGTCATTTCAGTTGTGTCTGACTCTTCATGAGTCCATTTGGGGTTTTCTTGCAAAAGATACTGGAGTGGTTTGCATTTTATAAATGAGGAAACTAAGGCAAACAGGCTTATATGAGTTGCCCAGAGTCACACAGCTAGTAACTGTCTGAGGCTGGATTTGAACTCAGGAAAATGTCTTCCTGACTCCAAGCCCAGTGCTTTATTCACTGTGTCATCTAGCAGCAATAATAGCAGTCAATGGAGGAGAGATTCTGTGAACAATTCAGAACACTTGAATACAACATCCGCTTTAGGAAAAGGAAAAACAGCAATCTGTAAAATGTTCTGAATTTGTTCAATCTGACAGGCTCTGCTCTAACTTGAAGCTCTCCTTTCCTCATCCCTTAGTAAGACTGGAGAAGTTGTTAGTAGAAGATGGGGGCAATTCTGAGCTGAGATGACTTAGAAACATCAGAAAAGGAAACAATGAATAGGGTGGGATCTCATCCATAAGCATAGTCTGTATTGTTTCTGCATTCATACTGCAGCTGTTCTCCTAGAATAATGATGCCAATGTTGAATGTGGGTGTATTCTTTCTTGTCAGTGACTGTGATAATGGCTCTGTTTTTAAACACTTTGGACTTCGTCATCTCCTTGCGCATTATCTTTCTTAGATCTCCTATTTTGGGTGACCTTCAGCCAAAAACAGATCCTCCCCTTCTGAACAATTGCCTCATAGCTTATGTTGGGTAGAAAAAGATGTTTTAGAAAAATAATTTTTTTCCTTTATAACTTCCTTCAGCCCATCCTGGGAGACCTCACATATCTTTTCTTGCTTCTTGGGCAGGTCTGCTATGGACCAATGGATCTCCAACTAAAAACATCCCAAGAATTGTCCATTTTCCAGCCTCTTAAAATAAAATCTTGAAATAATTCAGCAAATGTTAAGTGCCTAGCAATATGCAACACATGGTACTGGGTATTGGGGACATAAAGACAAAATAAACTACACAATCCTTGCTCTCAGGGAGTTTACATTCTATTGGAAAGATACTACCATGAATACAGATGAATAAATTCAAGATATATTGGAGAAGAGAACAAGTACTAATTATTGTCAAATAAGGGGAATCATGGACAGCTTTATAGAAGAAATGACATAGGAGCTGAATTATGAAAAAAAGATAAAGAATTCATGGAATCATAATTCCAGAGCTAGGCCATCTAGTTTAATCCCTCTCCCTCCTCCATTTCCCAGATGAGGAAAGCCCAGGGAGGTTAAGTAGCTAAACCACAAATAATAAGTAGCAGAGGCAAGATTTAAATCTAAAGTCCTTTTTCCTTTTCCCTTCTATGTTCTGACTCATTCTACCTGTTGTTAGATCTTTTTAGGAATCTTGAATAATTTTGATGCATGCAAATAATTTGTGGAACTGAAGACAGAGGAAATTATATATGATAGAGCCAAATAAACTAGTTAAGTATACATTCACAAAGGGACAAAGATAGATGAACATTTCAATAAAAGGGCCATTTGCTCCAGGGTCTCAAATAGATTTCCTACCCCCAACCCCCACTGAAACTCATGTCTAGTCATATCTCCCTATCCTATACTTTGAAGTTTACTTTTTTGAACTTAAGTTTAGAATTTTCTTATTAAATATCTTATTTGATATAGCACATCATTATATCCTATCAAGATTATTTTAGCCCTTGATTCTATTATTCAGTGATTTAGCTCTCCTTCCCAGTTTTATGTCACCTACAAATTTGGCAAGTATATCTTATTTCACTTTATACAATCAATTTAAAAAATGCTGAACTGCACAGAAGCCAGGACATATCCTTAATGTATTTTCTATCAAGTTGATATTGACCTGTTAATGAGTCAGGTCTCTCACTTCTGAATTAAGATAAATATATTATCATCTAATTCACCTCTTGCTGCTTTTCCCAAAAAGATAACATACAATTTCACAAATATTTCATTTAGTCAGTACAATTCAACTGACAAGAGGAATGTCAGATACTTTACTGAAATCTAAGCACTATTTCTATAGAATTGCCCTAATTTTTCAGTCTAGTTATTCTATAAAAAAAAAAGAAAATTAGGTAAGTCTGATATTCCCTGTTCTTGACAAAGCCACAATATGTTCTAGAATTTTGCCAGAAATACAAGTCAAGTTTGCTGCCCACCTTCTTTCTTTCCCTTTCTCTCTCTGTCTCTCTCTTTCTGTCTGTCTGTCTAATCTGTCTCTATTTCTCTGTTTCTGTCTGTCTCTTTCTGTCTTTGTCTGCCTCTATGTCTCTTCCTCAAATGATTTGTAGCTTATATTATTATTCTTTTATTAGGAGAAATAGCTTTCCCGGACATTTTGAAAATATCATATACTTTAGAGATATTTCAATCAGAGGCTTCAGTCTACCCCTATAAGTTGGATAAACTGTATTTCACTTATGTTAAAAAAAGAGTATATATTTTTTTATTTTTATTTTTTTTAGTCCTTTCGCTTCTCTTCTCACACCAAGGTATTTTATGGACAGCATCTCAACAACTATGCTTGCCTTTTGAGCTTCCACTACTCTAGGATATAGTTTATATGGGTTTGTAGTGATTTGAATTTATTAAGGGCAACTAACATTTGTCTTACCATCTTATTACTTACCTCAGATCTTTAAGTATTTGAAGGCTGATGCCTCAGATGATGATGGTAACCAGCTATCCTAAATCCCAACAGAGGAGGGAAAAAAAACAAGGACCTTGGCTTGAATGATAGTGTAAGGATATATAAATAAATATACCATCAATAATTATACAAAAGAGGAAATATTCAGGTAAGGAACAAAAGTCAACATTAGAATGGGTTGCCAAAAGCAAGTGTTGTTGAACATCCATCACTGGAGGTCTTAAGAAAAAAAGGTTTCAATAAGGTGGTAGAAGTGCATTTCAATATGATAATGAAAAAGTTCTTTTATGAGATTATGAATCTATGTTCAGTATATAAAAGTCCTTTAATCATGGTTAAAGTGGAAATCTCTACCTCATACTGAGAATATAATATGGTTTTTGGTAGACCAGAGTAAAGCCAATAGTTTCCAAATGTGACAAGGTTATTTTTTTAGGGGGATGGCAATCCTCAGAAACTCAGTTGCTCTTTAGTCCATTCTTGAGTTCAGAGACCTCTCAAGTTTGGAGGCAGAGTACCTGGGTTCAACTCTTGACTTTAACATGAATAATCTTGAGGAAATCATTTGTCTGGTTATCATTTTCCTCATTTGTGAAATGGAAAGGTTGTATTAGAAAGTCTTGAATTTGAGTCCCTTAAACTTTTAATTCTCTGGTTTTATGATTAAATAACTTGAAAGAAGAGCTCAATTAGGAGTTCATGCAACTATTTCAGTCTGATAGACCAATAGAACTTGCTCTCAACATATTTTTTGTAGACATCACTAGTCTCAATTCATATAATATTGTTTCTATTTCCCCTCAAGTGCTTTCCCAGAATTCTATAGCTTCCTGATGAATTCTTCAAAGGGTGCAGCTTGGCATGTCCTACCATGTGCTTTATATATATATTCACTATAGTATAGATTATTATTAGCAAGAAGAAGGAACCTCAGGCCAATACTTTAGTTTATATCAGCTATAGAGATATCTTAGCATTTCATCCTCATGGACACAGTCCATGCTGTGTGCTATAAATAGAAAGAGGATTCCTGCAAATAGAAGTTTTCCAGACATATGCTTTGCTTATTCTTAACTTCCAAAAAATGCAATAGTCTCTGGAACTGTGGTTTTTCAAATGGAATTACAAATAAAAATATTCTTTAGTAGGAAAAAGACAGAATTAGGAATACATTCAGTTAAACAATGCATTTTACTTAATGTTTTGTCTCAGATAACCAATGAATTAATTAATATTTATAAAGTGCCTACTTCTAAGAGAAAGAAGAGCCTATTATAGAATGGCTGAACTGTGGTTTGAAATATAATGGAATATTATTACACTATAAGAAATGATGAAACAGAAAATTTCAGAGAATTTTGGCTATTATGAACAGATGTAAAATGGAATGAATCAGTACCAGTAGAGTACCAGTAGAAGAATTTCTACAAGGACAACAATATTGTAAAAATATCAACTGAAAGATTTTAGAATTCTGGTCAATGTAATGACTAGTCATAATTTCAGATTAGCTGTAATGAAATATATTATTTAACTCCTGAAAGAAATATTATGGGCTCAAGGTGAGAAAAAGGTAGATATCTTTTATTTTTAACCACTGGGTTTGGATTTATTATTTTTTTTGCTATGCATATTTTTGAGGAAGCATTTAATTATAGCTAAAGTTAGAGGTAGTGATACCAAAAAAAGGACTCTACATTGAACCATTTTGAAATAATTGCACAGAAAGAAGTAGAACTTCAGAGAGAAGAACAATCAGAAGAGTTTTGAAAGTAAAATATAGTGTGGTATATTTTTTATTAAAAAGTAACTGGTATGAGGGTTGATTTTATGAATCGATTATTACATTATGATTATGATATGATTACTGTGATTTTATGATTATTATCATATGATTACTGTGATTTTATGATTATTATTATATGTTTATTGTGATTTTATGAATCTTATGATATGATAAACTGAAAAAGAAATTAGAGGTAGAAAAGGGATAACACTGGAAGAAGAGGAAAAGGAGGTAAAATAAGGGAAATTACATCACATGTAGAGGCAAAGAAAACCTATAATGATTGAGGGGAGAAAAGGGAGGTTAATGAGAATTGGGTTAATCTCCATCTCATCAGATTTTGCTCAGAGGGAATAATAGACGTACTTATAAGGAAACTGGAGGGAAAGGGGGGAAAA
>JAJPUD010019696.1:0-18987 GCA_023553655.1 Myrmecobius fasciatus | reverse complement strand
TCTCTCTCTCTCTCTTTCTCTCTCTCTCTCTTTCTCTCCCCCTCCCTTCCCATTGACAGCTAGATGTCTCAGTGCAGGATCTGGAGTTAGGAAGATTTTCCTGAGTTCTAATCTGATCTCAGACACTGACTTGCTGTGTGACCCTGAACAAATCACCTAACCCTGTTTGCCTCAATTTCCTTATCTCTAAAATGAGCTAAAGAAGGAAATAGAAAACCATTACAATTTCCATTACAGTTTCTTTGCCAAGAAATCTTCAAGTGGGGTCATGAAAAGTTGGCCATGATCGAAACTTCTGACCAACAGCAATGATTTTTTGCTTATGAGGAAACAGAGGTCTCTGAGGTCATATACCTAATTAGTATAGCTAGGATAGTTCCAAACCCAGTGGTCTTTCTGTTAGTGATGCTACCTTCTTCATCCACTCTTGACCCTTTCTCTAAGGCCCCAACTATTAATACCCTCCTGAAGTCTTCCTAAGCCTAACCTGTAGTGTTGTTTCCTTGATGTTCCATATAAACACTTCCCTCCTCTCACCAACAATGAAGATTTCCACTCTCTTAGTGTCTTAGCCAGTTATAAGTTCTATTAGATTTTGTTTCTCTAAAAGTACGTGTACACTAATAGGTAAATAACTTGTCACTCAGTAACTATTCAAGAGATCATTTCTAAATCCAGGAGTTTCCTGAATTTTCCTTTTTTCTACTGCTTGAGTCTTTGGTCTTGTGGATTTAATTTAACTTATTGATTTTAATTGTTTAATCTATATGATTATTTATATTTTATATGTATATATTATTATTTATTGTTTAACTAATTAAAATATGCTGAAATGTGAGTCCCTTCTTCATACTATTTTGCTGTATGCACTTTGTCTCCTTGTCCACACTACACACACACACACACACACACACACACACACACACACACAGAGTTGTCCTGTCCCATTTAAATCTTTTTTATTCTAGGTCAAAATCTCCACTGATCTTTGCATGACCACTGTTTCATCATTTCCCTGGTCATCTTCCTATGGGCATACCCTCACTAGAGATAAAATCTGATCAACAGAAAGTTAGTAGGACTAAAACACACACACACACACACACACACACACACACACACACACAATCCTGTCCTCCCACTCAATAGCTTATCCTTCTCTAATTTAAAACAAACAAACAAAAAATTGGATGAGAATTTAACTTTACTGAAATTTGGATTTATGGAACTTAAAATTATTACACAAGCCACAATTCTTAAGTTTACATATAAAAGCTTAAATTCACAACAATAATGAAAATACCATTTTCTGAAATGTTGTTAAGTGCATGTGGATGTTATTACCTTGGAAATCTAAGTAAGAAAATAATTTTCTTTCCCAAAGTTGTACTTTTTGTGAGGATCTTCTGGCGAGGTGGGGGGAGAAGTGCTTATCTCATTAGTTATTGCTGAATTTGTTGTTGTTCATCTGGAATGACATTTTGTGTTTTCATGATATTTCCTCTGCAAAATAGACCATAGCATTCTACCAGTCAGGTTGGCACTTACCTCATCCTTCTTCTCTGAGAAAACATCCATTTCACGCATTTTGTTAAAAATTTTGAGGGCTGAAGAGGTTTCCTATTATAGTATTAAGTTTATTATTTTAAAAAAATCTACTATTGATTCCTTACTGCCAGGTAGGATCCTGTTCACATCTCACTTAGAGTAAGCCCTTATTTTTTCTGAAGCAGGCAAAATTTTCTAATTTTGTGCCACCTTATTATCTAAAACGTTTAAAATTTCACTCAGTGGTAGAGATGGGACCCTAACAAGATATTCTAATTACAAAAGCATTTTATTGCAAATTTGTAGTTAAAGAAAGAAAAATTTCACAAGCCCAGCAAGTATTTATAATGTTTATAAAGTTCTTGTCTCCTTTTACATTTTAATAATTTAGAGGGTGTATGTATTGCCTACATATCTTAAATGATATTTGGAAGTCACCAAAATCCTTGACACTATACAGTGGTTCAACATCAGAAATAGATGTGGTTTTATTTATGGAAATCGCACTAAAAAAAGAAAATAAATTAGTCTGTTTTATTGTACCTTCTATTAGTATTTGAGTTCCTTGAGAAAAGGAACAATCTTGCTTTTGGGGGGAATGAAGGAATGGGGGAGAGGTCATGTATCTTGTTTGACTTTGGTATTCCCAGCACTTAGTATAGAACTTTGCACATAGTAAGCACTTAATAAATACTTTAAAAATGCATTCATTCAAAGAAAAGTTATTAAAAATTAAATATAATTGCATTACATAGTTCTACAGATTATTGTTTTTCTTTTAAAAATTCTTATTACAAATTCTCAGAAATGGAATGGGCCTCACAACTTATATATGCCCCAGATTCTTAAACTGTGGGTCACAACCCCATGTGGGTTCTCGTAACAATTTAGAGGTCATAAAATCACGACTTATTATCAGTAAATATTTGATTTGTATACCTGTTTTACATACCTATATATCTGGGTCATGTAAAAATTTCTTGGGCAAAAAAAAGAGTCCTGAATGAAAAAAGTTTAAGAAGCCCTTGATCTAGTCCTGTCTTTAGCTTGTCCCTTATACAATTTCCCTCAAAGATAGTGATCTAGTTTCTGCTTGAAGCCAATCTTGACAATCCATTCTACTTTAACAGGGCTCTAGGAGTTGAAAAATTTTTCCTTCTATGGAACTGAAATAAAACTTTAGAATTTCCAAGTTCTGCCATGTAAGCTGAAGCAAATCAACTCCAAAGCTTCTTGTATATGACAGTCCTTCAGATTTGAAAAGATAGTTGTCCTGTCCCATTTAAATCATTTTTTATTCTAGGTCAAAATGCCCACTGATCTTTGCATGACCACGGTTTCATAATTTCCCTGGTCATCTCCTTATGGACATACCCTCACTTTAGATAAAATCTGATCGACAGAAAGTTAGCAGGACTAAAACTGAACTCATTTTGGACTCTATTCGGTGAATATAGTTAAAGGTTACATAGGTTTTTTCAGCTGCTATGTCACCAACTCATATTGAGATTACAATTAACTGAAATTTTAAAATGAGGTATTATCTTCTTGCATCTCTTCTGGCCAGTACTTGTGCAGTTTATTTTTTTCAAACCCAGTTTTAGGACTTCACATTTATTCCTGTTAAATTTTCGTTAGTCTAATTTTTCTAGCATAAGGGTTTTTTTTAAATTTCTTATTTTTATTCTAGAAGTGGGGGAAAAAATAAATTAGAAGCAAATGAAGGAGGAAAATGGCATTTTCCCAAGGCAGAAAAGTGCTTAATCATTCATTTCAAAATAAGCACTTATTAAGCACCTTCTATATGCAAAGAAGGAACTGTGCTTTAAATCATGTGTACAAAAAGTCTCATACTGAGTTTTCTTTTTGTTTCCCTGGTGAATCATGTTAAGGAAGGTTGAGTATTCCTTAAATTTTACATGTAAACCCCCCCCCCTTTTTTTTTTAAATCTTTCCTTAAATACCTGTAAATCCACCATTGGTGAGAGAATCCTTTGAGTAAAGATTGTTCTTTGGCCACCTTTCTTTTAAATGTCAGTACCCTGGGATAAAGTTACATTAAACTGGTGAGTTAATGTAAATTTCATAAGACCCCAAGTAAACTCACTTTTCCCCCTCTCACCTTAGTTGCAGTGATTTGAACTTACCTTCTTACTGACTTAGACTGAGTTTGTGATTGAGGTTAGATTCGGAGACTGTGAAAGAGACAATAGAATCCAGGAAGGGAGCTAAGGAGAATGTTCTCTTGGATCTGAAATTTTGTCTAAAGATCATCCCCCTTTGTTTTGGTGAATGCTATCATTAGTCTATTTGAGAATCGATGGTAGCTGTTTTCTTTATACTTCCTTAAGTGAGATCCTAATGATGTTATGTTAATTTGTTTCTTTGAGTGTGAAACAGTCAGAATTATGGCATTTACAGGAATATTCAATTATTTGACTTTAGGAGAATACTCCAGTCATATCATATCTTTGATTCTAGAAAAATACTGTCTGAGCAACTGTCTAACACATTTGGACAACTAAATCCTCAGGGACTTCTAGGTAGAGGTCACAGTCTCATGTTCTCAGAATGACAAGTGTCTTGTGCATAATAAGTGTGTGTATTAATAATGTGAGTGGCTAAATAGCAAAAGCACTTTCAGTATGAGTTCCCATTTTTACATGATTGTACCTTTTAGATTGTTCTTAGGGCTAAGATGCTCAGATCTTCTCTGTGCTTTGTCAGGGACTTTTAAAAATAAAACATCTTGAGGAACTAAAATTTCACGGGAACAAAAAAATAGATCAGAGGTTCCCAAATAGATGTCTGTCATATTCTTAAATACTAAAGCTTTTATTTTATTTGATTTTTTTTTCTAGTCAGTAAATAAGCATTTATTAGGCACTTATTAATGCTAGACTCTGAGCCTGAACCAGGGTGCAAATTTAAAGGGCACTATTAGTACATGTAATTCTTTGAAATAACAATAAAACTACTACAAAAATAATGATATTTGCCCTGAATTGTTATCTTTTTTTTCTTTTGACCTTTGCAAAAACTTTTTTTTCCCAAGCTTTTCCCCTCCTTCCCCCCCCCACCCCTAGGTGACAGGTAATCTAATACATGTTAAATAGGATAAATTATATGACAAGTACAATACATGTATACATATCTATACAGTTATCTTACTGCACAAGAAACATCAGATCTAGAAAGAGAAGAAAAAAAAACAACCTAAGAAGGAAAACAATGCATGGAAATATTCACAGGAAGTGTTAAAATGCTGTGTTGTGGTTCACACTCAGTTCCCACAGGCCTCTCTCTGGATGTATATGACTATCTTCATCGCTGAACAACTGGTTTGAACCACATCATTGTTGAAGAGAACCATGTCCATCAAAATTGATCATCATATAGTCTTGTTGCTGTGTATAATGTACTCCTGGTTCTGCTGATTTCACTCAGCATCAGTTCATGCAAGTCTCTCCAATCCTCTCTGAAATCCTCCTGTTGGTCATTTCTTACAGAACAATAATATTCCATAACATTCATATACCATAATTTATTCAGCCATTCTCCAATTGATGGGCATCTTTTCAATTTCCAGTTTCTTGCCACTACAAAAAGGGCTGCCACAAATATTTTTGCACACGTGGGTCCCTTTCCCTCCTTTAAAATCTCTTTGGGATATAGGCTCAGTAGAAACACTGCTGGGTCAAAAGGTGTGCACAGTTTGATAACTTTTTGAGCATAGCTCCAAATTGCTCTCCAGAATGGTTGGATCCGTTCACAGTTCCACCAACAATGTATCAGTGTCCCAGTTTTCCCACATCCCCTCCAACAGTTATCATTATCATTTCCTGTCATTTTAGCCAATCTGACAGGTGTGTAGTGGTATCTCAGAGTTGTCTTAATTTGCATTTCTCTGATCAATAGTGACTTGGAGCACCTTTTCATGTGACCACAAATAGTTTCAATTTCTTCGTCTGAAAATTGTCTGTTCATATCTTTTGACCATTTATCCATTGGAGAATGGCTTGAATTCTTATATATTTGAGTCAATTCTCTATATATTTTAGAAATGAGGCCTTTATCAGAACCTTTGAATGTAAAAATATTTTCCCAGTTTATTGCTACCCTTCTAATCTTGTATACATTTTGTTAGTACAAAAACTTTTTAACTTGATATAGTCAAACTTAACTATTTTGTGATTAATGATGACCTCTAGTTCTTCTCTGGTCACAAATTCCTTCCCCCTCCACAGGTCTGAGAGGTAAACCATCCTACATTGTTCTAATTTGGTTATAATATCATTCTTTATGCCTAGATCATGAATCCATTTTGACTTTATCTTGGTATATGGTGTTAGGTGTGGGTCAATGCCTAGTTTCTTCCATACTAGTTTTCAATTATCCCAGCAGTTTTTGTCAAATAGTGAGTTTTTATCCCCAAAACTGGGGTTTTTGGGTTTATCAAACACTAGATTACTATTGTCATTGAGTATTTTGTCCTGTGAACCTAACCTATTCCACTGATCCACTACTCTATTTCTTATCCAGTACCAAATGGTTTTGGTGACCACTGCTTTATAATATAGTTTTAGATCTGGTACAGTTAGGCCACCCTCATTTGCATTTTTTTTTCATTAATTCCCTTGAAATTCTTGACCTTTTGTTTTTCCAGATGAATTTTGTTGTTATTTTTTCTAGGTCAGTTAAATAATCTCTTGGGAGTTTGATTGGTATAGCACTAAATAGATAGATTAGTTTAGGTAGTATTGCCATCTTTATTATATTCGCTCGACCTATCCAAGAGCACTTGATGTTTTTCCAATTGTTTAGATCTGACTTTATTTGTGTGGAGAGTGTTTTGTAGTTTTGCTCATATAGATCCTGACTTTCCCTTGGCAGGTATATTCCCAAATATTTTATACTATCGATAGTTATTTTGAATGGAATTTCTCTTTGTATCTCTTGCTGTTGCATTTTGTTGGTGATGTATAAAAATGCTGATGATTTATGTGGATTTATTTTGTATCCTGCAACTTTGCTAAAGTTGTGGATTAATTCTAATAGTTTTTAGTTGATTCTCTAGGGTTCTCTAAGTAGACCATCATATCATCTGCAAAGAGTGATAATTTGGTTTTCTCATGACCTACTCTAATTCCTTTAATCTCTTTTTCTTGTCTTATTGCCAAGGCTACCATTTCTAATACAATATTGAATAGTAATGGTGATAGTGGGCAACCTTGTTTCACCCCTGATCTTATTGGGAATGGTTCCAGTTTATCACCATTACATATGATGCTAGCTGATGGTTTTAAATAGATGCTACCGACTATTTTAAGGAAAAGTCCATTAATTCCTATACTCTCTAATGTTTTTAATAGGAATGGATGTTGGATTTTATCAAATCCTTTTCCTGCATCTATTGAGATTATCATATGTTTTTTGTTAATTTGGTTATTAATATAGTCAATTATGTTAATAGTTTTCCTAATATTGAACCATCCCTGCATTCCTGGTATAAATCCTACTTGGTCATGGAATATTATTCTGGGAATGATTTTCTGTAATCTCTTTGCTAATATTTTATTTAAGATTTTTGCATCAATATTCATTAAGGAGATTGGTCTATAATTTTCTTTCTCTGTTTTTGTTTTACCTGGTTTAGGTATCAGTACCATGTCTGTATCATAAAAGGAGTTTGGTAGGAGTCCTTCATTCCCTATTTTTTCAAATAGTTTATATAATATTGGAGTTAATTGTTCTTTAAATGTTGGTAGAATTCACATGTAAATCCATCTGGTCCTGGGGATTTTTTCTTAGGGAGTTGATTAATGACTTGTTCTATTTCTTTTTCTGAAATGGGACTATTTAAGTAATTTATTTCCTCTTCCGTTAATCTGGGCAATCTATATTTTTGTAGATATTCCTCCATTTCACTTAGGTTATCAAATTTATTGGCATACAGTTGGGCAAAGTAACTCCTGATTATTGCTCTAATTTCCTCTTCATTGGTGGAAAGTTCTCCCTTTTCATTTTTGATACTAACAATTTGATTTTCCTCTTTCCTTTTTCTAATCAAATTAACTAGAGGTTTATCTATTTTGTTGGTTTTTTCATAAAACCAACTTTTAGTTTTATTTATTAATTCAATAGTTTTTTTACTTTCAATTTTACTAATCTCTCCTTTTATTTTTAGGATTTCAAGTTTGGTATTTGATTGGGGGTTTTTAATTTGTTCTTTCTCTAGCTTTTTTAGTTGCAAGCCCAATTCATTGATTTTCTCTGTCTCTATTTTATGCAAATAAGCATCTAGAGATATAAAATTTCCCCTTATTACCGCTTTGGCTGTATCACACAAATTTTGGTATGTTGTCTCATTATTGTCATTCTCTTGGATGAAATTAGTAATTGTGTCTGTAATTTGCTGTTTCACCCATTCATTCTTTAGGATAAAATTATTTAGTTTCCAATTGCTTTTTGGTCTATTTTCTCCTGGCCTTATATTGCATGTGATTTTTATTCCATCATGATCTGAAAAAAATACATTTATTATTTCTGCCTTCCTGCATTTGATTTTGAGGTTTTTGTGTCCAAACACATGGTCAATTTTTGTATAAGTTCCATGGACTGCTGAGAAAAAAGTAAACTCCTTTCTGTCTCCATTTAATTTCCTCCAAAGATCTATCATACCTAACTTTTCTAACATTTTGTTTACCTCCTTAACTTCTTTCTTATTTATTCTGTGGTTTGATTTATCAAGTTCTGAGAGAGGGAGGTTGAGATCCCCCACTATTATAGTTTTGCTGTCTATTTCTTCTTGCATCTCTCTGAACTTTTCCTCTAGGAATTTCCATGCTATACCACTTGGTGCATATATGTTTAGTATTGATATTGCTTCATTATCTATGGTACCCTTTAGGAAGATATAATTTCCTTCTTTGTCTCTTTTAATGAAGTCTATCTTTGCTTTTACTTGGTCTGAGATCAGGATTGCTACCCCTGCTTTTTTTTGTTTACCTGAAGCATAATAGATTCTGCTCCAGCCTTTTACCTTCACCCTGTATGTATCTCTATGTTTTAGATGTGTTTCTTGTATACAACATATTGTTGGATTCTGGTTTTTAATCCATTCTGCTATCTGCTTCTGCTTTAAGGGAGAGTTCATTCCATTCACATTCACAGTTAAAATAACTAATTCTGTATTTCCTGCCATCTTATTTACCCTAGCTTATGCTTTTCTCTTTCTTATACCCTTTCCCTCCTTCCTACTATTTTGCTTGTGATAACCACTTCCCTCAAACAATCCTTCCTTTTTAGAGCCCCACCCACCCCTTTTTCCCCCCCTTTCCCTCCTGTTTCCTTATAAGTATTATCTATTCTTCCCTCTGAGCCAAATCTGATGAGATGGAGATTAACCAAATTATCATTCCCCTCCCTTTTTTCCCCTCAATCATTATAGGTTTTCTTTGCCTCTACATGTGATGTAATTTCCCTTATTTTACCTCCTTTTCCTCTTCTTCCAGTGTTATCCCTTTTCTACCTCTAATTTCTTTTTCAGTTTATCATATCATAATAATCATAAAATCACAGTAATCATATCATAATCATAATGTAATAATAGATTCATAAAATCAACCCTCATTCTATAAGTATCTATAACATAAATATCATTCTCAAGAGTTTTTTTTTTTTTTCTTGTTACCTTTTTATGTTTCTCTTGTGTTCTGTGTTTGTAGATCAAATTTTTTGTTCAGTTACGGTCTTTTCAGTAGAAATAGGTGAAATTCTCCTATATCATTGAATGACCATCTTCTTCCCTGGAAGATAATGCTCATTCTAGCTGGGTAACTTATTCTTGGCTGTAATCCAAGTTCCTTTGCCCTTTGGAATATCTGATTCCAGGCCCTTCGATCCTTCAAAGTAGAAGCTGCTAGGTCCTGTGTGATCCTAATTGTGGCTCCCTGATATTTAAATTGTTTCTTTCTGGCTTCTCGTAATATCTTTTCCTTGGTATGATAGTTCTGGAATTTAGCCACGATATTTCTGGGGGACTTAATTTTTGGGTTTCTTTCAGGAGGTGATCGGTGGATTGTTTCAAGGAGTATTTTGCCTTCTGGGTCTAAAATATCAGGGCAGTTTTCTTTTATGATTTCCTGGAAGATAGTGTCTAGGTTCTTTTTTTCATCATGGCTTTCAGGAAGCCCTATAATCCTTAGATTGTCTCTCCTAGATCTGTTTTCCAGGTCAGTTGTTTTTCCTAGGAGATATTTCATGTTTTTTTCTATCTTTTCATTTTTTTGTTTTTGTTTGACTGATTCTTGAAGTCTTGATGAGTCATTCATTTCCAATTGTTCGATTCTAATTTTTAATGTCTTATTTTCTTCAGTTACTGTTTTTAGTTCCTTTTGCAATTGACCAATTACATTTTTTTGTTCATTGCATTCTTCCATTTTTTCTATTTTATTTTGTAGTGATCTCATTTCGTTTCCCCATGTTTCTTCTCTCTTTTAAGATTTTTTATGCAATCTTCAAAGAAAGCCTTGTGACATGGAGACCAGTTTATGTCTCTCTTTGGGGCTTTTTCTGGAGTTGCTTTACCTTTAGGGGCCTCAGGATTTGAGGTCTGTTTTTCCCTCTCTCCATAAAAAGTTGTCTATGGTGAGAGCTCTTTTTGGTTTTTTATTCATTTTTTGAGGTCTGTTTAGGGCAAAGGTGGGACAGCTGCTTTAATTTGTCCTGGGGCAGTTCTGCTGATTGAGTTATTTCAGGTACTGGGCAGCTCCCCTGATTGAATTATTTCTGGTGCTGATCAGTCCTGTTGATTGATTGATCGCCCTAGGGTGTTGTGTAATGGCAGCTAGGTCCGATGCTCATCAGGGGTTCAGTGGTTCACCATCTACCCCCCACAAAAGGCAGACCCTCCAAATCACCTGCCCACAATCAGGACAGATTGGTCCAAGAGGCCCGCAGAAGACTCCCAGGTGTGTGAAAAGCACAACGCTGCCACTCCTGTTCCGACTCCTGTTCCAGCTCCCTGCTCCAGCTCCCTGCCCCGGTCTCCCTGCACTGCAGTCTGGGTTCAGCAGACCACCCACCTGCCCAATTAAAACAGACCTGTTTTGAGGTTCTTCTAGAGTATCTTCTTCTAGAATCGTGTTGTCCTCCAGATATTGTGGATTTTTTTGCTTCAAAATCAGTCTAGAAGCTTCATATGTTGTTGGTTTGAGGGAAGGTTAGAGGAGGTTACAGAGACTCCTGTCTGATCTCCGCCACCATGGCTCCCAGATGTTGGATCCAATACTAAAGCTTTTAAAGAAAGTTACATCAGTATGCTTTGAAAAACCCAAATGTACTCCCCTGTCTTATAGAATAATTAGCATATCAGACCTATAAAGGACCTTAGAAATTGGCCCACTGTCCTTATTTTATTTCCTGCACATGGTAGTTTAAAGAGGCTGTTACTTCTTTCCCTCATGCACATTTGCCCTTACCCACACACATGCTCCTTAGGAAGAGGGATGCCAACAGATTGATCTAATTAACTAAACAAATAAAAGTTTGCTACTAAGTTCTCCCTTCTTAATATGCCTGGTGGAGGAAAAATGCCAAGGTAATTTATGGCACCTTTCTCTTTCATTTTGGGTAAGCAGAGGCTTTCCACTTTAGCCAAGCCATTCTTAAGACTATTTGCTGGGTAGGGAAAAATCCCAACAGGGGGTGCCCTGGGTTATGCCTGCTGGGACAAGGTAGCTTGGGAATTTCCAGGTGCTGTAGTTGCCACCCTGTCCTGAGATGAGGCTGGGGCTCCTTCCCTTTCTTCTTTCGAAGTCTCAGTAATAACTACCCCATGTTGCCAGCCTTTTAACTTCCTTACTTCCTTCATTCCTTTTAAGTGGTGGAAGAAGGCAGCCTCTTCAGCATAGGCACTATAGTGAATAGAGAATAGGATGGAAAGGGGGCTGTCCTTCGCCCTAGATATGGTTCTATAGATTGAAGAATGGCATTGAAGTAATACATTGTCAAACCACACATGGTTAGAACTGATTTTAATGACTAAATTCCTATTACATATTAAAAGAATAAGAAATAATTATGACATTTGTTATTCCTTGCTCTTCCCAAATTGCAAGTTTAATAAATTTAATTTTATATAATTCAAAAAATTTCAGAGAAATTTGAAAAAGTAAAACAATGCCCATCCCAGGCCTGTTTTTTTTGTTCTTGTGAAATTTTACTCCCTCAAGAGATTTTTTTTTAAAATGGTCCCTGACAAATCACAGAGAAGCTCTGAGTATCTTAGCCCTAAGAACAACCTAAAAGGTATAATCATGTGAAAATGGGAACTCTTACTGACAATGCTTTTGCTATTTGGCTATTCACATTATTAATACACATTTATGCACAAGACAAATTTAACAGATTTTTAAAAGTCTTACATTATTATACACCCTTTCTTGTTCATCTGCTGTTGAGAAAGTTGCTGCTTCATCCCAATTCCCACTTTCTATTTTAGTTCAAGAATGACTAGAGTATGAACTTAAGCTAAGGGAACTTTTACCATTTGCTTATCAAGAGTAGAATAATCAGGAAGTAAATGTTTCTTGTAGGAACCCTGAACATCCTCATAAGCTCTGCCCTACAAAACTTTGTGATGGAAACATTGATATGGCCCCAAAACAAATATCCTTTGAAGAGGCCATATTTTCTCCCCAAACATGGCTTGTGTAAAAGTCAAACTTCTTAGAAGCAGCACTGGATCTGAGTTAGGAAAACCTAAGTTCAAATGTGGTCTCAGATACTTAATAGTTCTATGCCTGGGCAAATCAGGTTATCTGCTTCAGTTTCCTCAACTCTAAAATGGGGATAATATTAATTATTAGTATTATTTACCTTATAGGATTGTTGTGAAGATCAAATGAGATAATGTTTGTATTTAGCATGGGGCTTGGCATATAGTTGGAGCTTAATAAATGCATGTTTTCTTCCTTCTTTCTTTGCCATTCTCAATTTCCCAGTCTTCATTAATTTTCTTTCACCTGCTAAGATGCTAGGAATATCATGTTTGTGTTGCTGATATTTCCTTTAAGGAAAAAAAAAACTTTTTTTTATTGAGTCATAGAATTTCAGTATTGGAAAGAAACACAAGAGGCCATCGAATCCAATCCCACAGCTGAAAAAAAAACAAACAAAAAAAAAACCTTCCTTTAAAAACATGCAAAGAATGGGCTTTAAATTTTTGCCTGAAATCCTCTGAGGGGATTTACACTGTTGCCTGAGGTGACTTTTTCCACATTCAGATAGTCTAATTGGGACCAAATTGAGCAAATGTAATCCCCCTCTTCTGCTGGGAGGGCTGGAAATCAGATACTTTTAAGACAATCATCATAGTTCTCCCTGGGCATTTCTTTCTCTGGATTCAACATCCCTATTTCTTCAACTATTCCTCATAGAATGTAAACTTGCTTTTCACTATCCTAGTTGTTTCACCTCTGAATGCTTTACAGATTATTGATGTCTTTCCTTAAATGTGGATGAGGCCTTCTCAAGAAGTCAGTCACTATTGTTTACATGAAAAATTTATGTAATTATTTTTCAGAATATATCTAAACCTTTTGAGCATATTGCTTTTTTTTTCCCTTTCAAAGGGATTTCATCGTATGAGTATATCTTATAATCAAGAGTTGCTGATATTTGGACAATATGGGAGATTCAAATAAATAAATAAATTGGAAAAAGTTCACTCTGAAATATTTAGTGATGTCTAGGGAATATTCTGAAGTTTCAGTTACTTTATAGAGGAAAACTATCATTATTTCCCACAAAATGACCTTGCTGCCTTTGCTCAAGACTGGGATGAACAGACCACATATCATGCTCCTAGTGTTATATTTAATAGTGCATTTTAAATTAATTAGTTTTGACACTTCAGACCTGATTCTTAGACTAGAAAAGATTAGGAAAGATGTGGGGCAATTACAGCAGTTCTCCCCATTTCCTACATACCCCATCTTGCAGAAATAAATAGATCATCAAGGAGTATGGGAGAACACTTTGAAGTTGTATATCTTTTAGTTGCCTTCTCAGCTTCTCCTTTTATTCTCCTTTCCTATTTGAGTTTATGAGTCATCTATTCCATTTGGGTGGGGGAGGGCTCTGTTTTTTAGAAGAGGATTGATGAGATTCTAACACATTTCAGGTAACAGAAGGGAGCTAGCTATCTTTATGTCTAGGTGGCACAGTGTATTTGGTTCTAAACTTGCAGTCAGTTCCAATCCAGTATTGAACACTGAATAGCTGTGTGACCCTAAGGCAAATTGCTTAAAAGCTCTCTCTGACTCAGTTTCCATATTTGTAAAATGGGGGAAATGATAGCATCTAACTTCCAGAATTGTTCTGAAAATGAGATAATATTTGCAAAGCATTTTACAAGCTTTTAGGAGCCACCTATATAAATGTTAGTTGTTGTTCTCTAAAGTGACTAATAGTGCAATTTCAAGTCCAGGGCTGGTCAACAAGGGATTTACTTTTGTGAGTGTTATCTTTTATTGTAATGAATATGTTTTCTTTTAAAAAAAAGTCCATTGTGTATGAAAAGTCATATCTGTAAAGATTTCTTTTTAATTATAGCTTTTTATTTTCAAAATATATATGTGGATAATTTTGATATTCATCCCTACAAAACCCCATGTTATAATTTTTCTCTCCCTTTCCCTCCTCCCCCAGTCAGCAAGTGACCCAATATATGTTAAATATGTGCAATTCTTCTACACATATTTCAACAAATATCA
This sequence comes from Myrmecobius fasciatus, assembly GCA_023553655.1. Taxonomy (NCBI): domain Eukaryota; kingdom Metazoa; phylum Chordata; class Mammalia; order Dasyuromorphia; family Myrmecobiidae; genus Myrmecobius; species Myrmecobius fasciatus. The sequence goes on along the minus strand of JAJPUD010019696.1, from coordinate 4,660 downwards.
TGCTACCCAAGAAAAATCAGATCCAAAAGGAAAAAAATGAGAAAAAAAACAAAATGCAAACAAACAATAACAAAAAGAGTGAAAATGCTATGTTGTGGTCCACATTCAGTTCCCACTGTCCTCTCTCTGGGTGCAGTTGGCTCTCTTCCTCACAAGACCATTGGAATTGGTCTGAATCATTGTTGAAGAGAGCCATGTCCATCAGAATTGATCATCATATAGTCCTCTTGTTGCCGTGTATAATGATCTCCTGGTTCTGCTCATTTCACTCAGCATCAGTTCATGCAAGTCTCTCCAGGACTCTCTGAAATCATCTTGCTGGTCGTTTGTTACAGACAATAATATTCCATCACATTCATATTTATATTCAGCCATTCTCTGACTGATGGGCATCCACTCAGTTTCCAGTTTCTAGCCACTACAAAAAGAGCTGCCACAAACATTTTTACACATGTGGGTCCCTTTCCCTCCTTTATGAAGATTCCTCTTTACAGGCACAGGGAATAGTATCATTAGTATCATCACTGATAGCAGCTATGGTTTTCAGTCTGGGTGGTTTAGTAGTCAGAGCCCTGGGCATACTTGGCACACTCCACTGGGTAGCAGGAGGTGTAGTAACAGGCCTTACATTTGCAAGAGCATGCACAAGTGCAAGGGCTGCCTCAGATTCAAACTCAGCTGGGGTCCATTGCTGATAGATTGTTGTAGGTAACTTTTTTTTTTTTTTTGCTTTTTTGCTGAGGCAATTGGGGTTAAGTGACTTGCCCAGGGTCACACAGCTAAGGAATGTTAAGTGTCTGAGATCAGATTTGAACTCAGGTCTTCCTGACTTCAGGGCTGGTGCTCTATCCACTGCGCCACCTAGCTGCCCCCGTAGGTAACTTTTATATGTAGTGCCCACATAATAATAAACACTTTTATTTTCATCAGTCAATAAATTGATTATGTGTCTCATGTATCAGGCATTGTGTTATGTGCTGGGGAAACAAAAGTAAGCAAAAGATAACAGTCCTGACTCTCAAGGAGCTTATAATCTAGTGGGCCAGAAATCTCGAACTTCCAAAGCCCAACACTGAAATACAGTACATTTGAAAGGCTGATTCTTCCCATTTTGAAAGTATGTTCCACTAAAGATTGTCAGAAATTAATAAGTGCAAAATCACTACAAGATATATTTTAAATGCATAAGTGAGATATTATTTTGGGTCTAGTCAGCTTAATTAGATTGGTTGACTTCCTTGTGAATTTGTGTTTTCTTAGAAGGAAGAATTAGCCTTTATGTTTAAAAGGGAAAGGGAGGCAGGAAGTATGATTTTGGCAATGCAAGACCTGCAAAATTTAATAACTTTGAGTATATGAGAAAAAATAATTACAAAGTCATTATCAAATATCTTGTAGAGAACAGGCTACTGATTAAGAACCAGAATAATTTTGTAAAGAATTAGATTTGTCAATAATTTAATCTCTGGCTACAATAGCAAGTGTGGTAGAAGAAGGAAGTAATATTTCCTAGTTGTAAGAATGTTTGTTAACAACAACAACAACAAAATACAACTTATTTAGCATGGAGTGAATAGAGCTCTCTGCTTGGGGTGAGAAAGAACTGAATTCAAATTTGATCCAGACTTTACCTGTGTGTCATTGGGCAATAAGTTACATAACTTCTGTCTGCCTCACCCGTGAAAAGAAGATTATAATAGCACTTTCCTCTCAAAGTTGTCATAAGGATCAAATGACAGATTCATCATGCTTAAAGCAGTGCCAAGAACATAGTAAGTACTAGATAAATGTTATTTTTTGTTATGATATTTTTATTATTGTTATTAATTTCCCCTGGTCCCTTTGCTCCCTAGCACTCTTAACTTATCATGAAGAAAAACTACTAAGCAGAACCCAAATGACAGAGCAGCTTATATAATAGACTAACAGTTGGATAGTCCCTCAACCCTCTGTTGAGAGGAGGGTGGTATTTTTGTTTCTTTGACAACATGCTGGTTCATTCAGTTTCTTTTGGGAGATGATGGGTGGATTCTTTCAGTTTCTACTTTGCCCTCTGTGTCTAAGATATCTGAGAAGTTTTCTTGAAAAGTGATGTCTAGGAGGTATGTGTGTGTGTATGTGTGTGTGTGTGTGTGTATGTGTGTGTGTGTGTGTGTGTGCCCATGTGTATGCTTGTGCCTCACTTTCATGTAGTCCAGTGTTTCTTAAATAATCTCTTCTATTCTGTTTTCCAGCTCATTTTTTTCTCTATGAAAATTTTCATTTTCTTCTATTATTTTCAGATATTTGACTTTGTTTTATTATTTCTTGATGTTTTGTAGTATTCTACAAATCAATACATCATTATTTTTTTTGAATAATTAGTTTACATTTGGCCAATTCTAATTTTCAAGGAATTATTTTCTTCAGTAAGATTTTGTATCTCTTTTCCTCCCAAGCTGTTAATTCTTTTAAAAATCCTTTCTTCTCTAATTCTTTTCTTTTCTCATTTTCCCCCTACAGCTCTCATTAGAGTTTTAAAATAATTTAAAATCATTTTAAATTTTTTGATTTAATTTTTCTATCAGTTCTTTTCGGAGTTGTGTCTAAGCTGCATTCTGGGTGGTATATTTTTATTATCTATCCTCTGGTACCAATAATGATCATCATCCTCTAATTTAAGTATAACTATCTTTTATTGTTGTATTCTGTTACCTATTTGTAGATATGCAGAGGATGCCATGGTAAAACTATCTGGGTTCTGCTCTAGAAAGAGTCAAATTTAGAATGATCTTAGTAAATTGGAGGATGGGAGACAATGAGGATAAATGAAATTTGTGAAGGAAATTTATAATCAAGTGGAGTCAAATCAGTAAGCATTTATTAAGCACTTACTATGTGGCAGGTGTAGATAGATCTTGCCCTCACGGAACTTAGATTCTAATAAGGGAAGACAACACATGAAAAGAAGCTGAATTGGGGAGGAGTGTACCAGAGGAGGGACATGGTATGTGGTAAAGAAAGTTGAGAGTCAGAGGGGCAGCCTGAAGAGGAATGAAGATTAATGGCTGTTTAGGCATCCTCCTTCTGGTTCTACTTTCTTTGCTTTATTTTAGCAAGACTTTTGAGTCATTCCTTGACAACATTCTCATAAAATACACTGGGAAACAGGATATCTGAGGTTTAAACAGAACTGTAGCCACTCATTTGCTCTTTTATGTGGAACAAGTTAACTCACCTCAAATAGACTCAATTTGCTCATCTATAAAATGAGAGAAGTAGAATGTATGACTTATGTAAGATTCTTTCAGATTGTGCATACTAAGATTATGGAAGGATATGGGTTAGACCACATAATAATTATATGTACACATACAAGTGCTTGTAGGTTAATGGTTATCAATGTGATCATTGGTCTACCACACTATAAATATATGATGGTTTATGGTATGTATTGTCACACATTAGATAACCACAGTCCAGTATGATTATCAGTAGATCAGTATTGCCAGTCTGGAGAGAGGAAAGGGTAGGTAAATTCAATATTAGAAGTTGTTCCAGAGCTCGGGTTACTTAAAATCTTCATCAGGGATGGAGATAATGGAATTGGAGATATGCAAAGGATACCATGTTAGAACTGTCTGGGTTCTGCTCTAGAAAGAGCCACATTTAAAATGATGTTAGTGAATCAAAGGATGGGAGACAATGAGGATAAATGAAACATATAAGACTTGGAGTGAAAAAATAAAGACCATCCATTATTTTTAACACTAGTTTGGTCCTTACTAAAATACCAAGTATGGTTCTGGATTCAATAGTTACAGAGGAGAATCTCAAAGATCAATAAAAAGTTAGAAAATAAGGCACATGAAATGGAGACAGTTAGACTTTTTTCATTCCTTTGAGGAATTTCCAAAGAACATTTCCAATTAATTTTTAATCTCTGATTCTATTTCTGTAATCTCTGTTACATTTATTTATTGAATGTAAATTTGGTCTCAAGTGTGCATTTGATATTTTTTTCCACATTTGGTAAAGACAACATTTTGTGTCCTGATACATGGTCAGTTTTTGTGAAGGTGCTAGCTATGTATATCTGAGCTAATGGTATGCTCCTTTCTATTCCTATTCAGTTTTCACCAGGTGTCTATCATATCTAACTTTTCTAAGATACTATTCATCTCTTTAGCTTCTTTCTTTTTTTGTGGTTAGATTTATCAAGCTCTGAGAGGAAAGTTGAAGTCCGCCACTATAATGGTTTTACTGTTTGTTCCTGTAATTCATTCAACTTTTCCTTTAACATTTGGATGCTATGCCATTTCGTACATATATATGTTTAACATATATAATATTACTTCATTGTCTATGGGACCTTTTCACAAGATGCAGTTTTCCTGCTTATCCATTTTAATTAAGTCTTTCTGTCCACTTACTGTCTTGAAAGCTTCAGAAGCTCGTGTTGGCTTCTGTCATCAACGTCCAATCCGTATGGATTCTGGGCCAGCCTGCAGCTCTGTGTTGCAGATCTTTTTAAAAATCAATAAAATTAAGTTTTTTTATTTTCAAAATATATGGAAAGATAGTTTTCAACATTCACCCTTGCAAAACCTTGTGTTCCCAATTTTTTCTCCCTTCCTTAGACAGTAAGTAATCTGATAGATGTTAAACATGTGCAATTCTT
>JAJPUD010019695.1:0-26074 GCA_023553655.1 Myrmecobius fasciatus | reverse complement strand
CACCAGCAGAGAATACTGCAACAATTTGTATTTGCCCTGGGGCAGTTTGCCCAGTTGATTTCCGGTCTGAGGCTGGTCGGGCTAGATTTGCACTAGGACCACGTTTTCAGCTGCTCTCGATCCACCCTTTACCAAAGGCAGATCTGCCAAAGCACCTGCCCGCAAGCAGAGCAAAGTGGCCCAGGTGTCTCCCAGGGGCTTCCTGGGTGCATAAAATCCATCCCTCTATCGCAGCCCTGACTTCCGCCCCTGGATGTAGTCTGATTCGCGACCAGCGGCCGATTTCCCCTGAGGCTAACCTTCTCTCGAGTTCTTTCAAGGTAGATTTTTGATATAAGTGTGTTGTGGTTCAAATGTTTGGCGGAGCCCTCACTCCAAAATCAGTTCGAAGGCTCACTTTGTCTGGGTCTGAGGGAAGGTCTCAGGAGTTCACAGACAATGCAGTCTGCAGTTCGCCATCTTGGCTAAGCCCCCCTATTTTTACTCTTTTGGTTGTTTGCTTGCACTTTGTTTTCTTTCTCATTTTTACCCTTTTTGATCTGATTTTTTTTTGTGCAGCATGATAGTTACAGAAATATGAATTGAAGAATTGCACATGTTTAACATATACTGGATTATTTGCTATTTAGGTGAGGGGATGGGGGAAAGGGTGGGAGAAAAAAAATTGGAACACAAGGTTTTGCAAGGTTAAATGCTGAAAATTATCTATGCATATGTTTAAATTTTCTTTTAAATGTATTTCTTGTAAACAACATATTGTAAGATCCTGGCTTTTAATCAAGTCTGCAATTTGTTTGCATTTTATGGGAGAATTCATCCCATTCATATTCAATTAGAATTATTAACTCTGTATTTCCTGCCATCTTATTTTTCCCAAGTTATACTTTTCTTTCTTTTCCCCCTTTCCCTTTTCCCTGGTGCTTTGTTTCTGACCACCCTCTCCCTCAAACAACCCTCCCCTTTTACAGTCTCTCCCCCTTTCTTATTCCTTTCCCTTTCTATTTCTGTTCTCCTTTCTATTAACCTTTCCCTTTCTTTTCTCCTTTTCTTTCCTACTTCCCTATAGAGAGACAAGTTTCTCTGTGAGCTAAATATGTCCAAATTCTGTCTTTCAGCCAAATTCAATGAGAATAAGGTTCACACAATGCTCATCCTCTTCCATTCTTTTTCTCTCAATTATAATAGGTGTTTTTTGACTTTTCATGAGATGCAATTTCCCCATTTTCCTTCCCTTTCCTTTACTTCTAGTAAAATTCCCTTTCCACTCTTAGTTTCTTTTTGATATTATCACATCAAAATCAAATTATACCTGCCCCCTCCAATTATACATCTAACAGAGATATAGTTCTCAGTAGTTAAACATATCATCTTCCCAAATGGGGGTGCAAACTTCTTGAGTTCTATAATTGAAGATCAAATTTTCTGTTCAGCTCTGGTCTTTTCATCAGAAATAAATGAAATTCACCTGTTTCATTGAATATACATCTTTTTCCTTGAAAGATAATGCTTAATTTTTATGGATGGTTGATTCTTGGCTGCAATCCAAGTTCCTTTGCCCTCCCATATACCATATGTCAGGCCTTCAATCCTTTAAAGTGGAAGCCGCTAGGTTCTGGGTAATCCTGATTATGGCTTCTTGATTTGAATTGTTTCTTTCTGGCTGTTTGTAATATTTTCTCCTTGATCAAATAATTCTGAAATTTAGCTATGATATTCCTTGGGGTTTTCATTTTGGAGTCTCTTTCCGGAAGTCATCAGTCAATTCTTTCAGTAGCTATTTTACTCTCTGGTTCTAAGACATCAGAGAAGTTATGCTTGATGATTTCCTGAAAGATGTTGTCTAGGCTCTTTTTTGCATCATGGTTTTCAGAAAGTCCAATAATTCTTAGATTCTCTCTTCTAGACTTATTTTCCAGGTCAGTTGTTTTTCCAATTAGGTATTTTACATTTTCTTCTATTTCTCATTTATTTTTATTTTGTTTAACTGATTCTTGATGTCTCATTGAGAAATTTATATCCATTTCTTCAATTCTAATTTTTAGTGAATTATTTTCTTCAGTTAGCTTTTTTATTTCCTTTTGCATTTGGCCAATTGAACTTTTAAATGAACTGTTTTGTTCACTGGATTTTTTTTTCCATTTCACAAATTTTATTTTTCAACAAGTTGGTTTCTTTCTCCATTTCATCAAATATATTTTGTAAGGAGTTATATGTTTTTTTCCATTTCTCTATATCTATTTTTAAAGTTTTCTTCATAAAATTTCCATGTTTCCTTTTCCAAACTCTCCTGCAAAGTTCTCATTTCCTTTCACCATTTCTCTTCTAATTCTCTTTTAGTATCTTTTTTGAATTCTTCCAAGAGTACCTTGTGAGATGGAGACCAACTCATATCACCCTACAGGACTTCATCTGGGGATGATTTGTTTTTGGTGTCCACAGATTTTGAGATCTGTTCTTCTCTGTCTTCATAAAAGCTATCTGTGGTCATAGTGGGTTTGGGGGGTTTTTTTGTTTGTTTTTTGTTTTTTGTTTTGCTTTTTTGTTCATTTTAAAGGTGGGGGTCTGCTCTTAAGGCAAAGGGGAAATTGTCCCAAGCTTCCTCCATAGATGCCAGTGGCGTCATGCTGCTCTACGGTCAGTGCTGCTGACTTCCTTTCTGTGTTGGGTGAGCCCAAGTCCCATGTTATTCTGGGGTTCAGGGCTCACTATTTGCCTCTGTAGTGGCATTAGAAGAAGAGAGAAAAAATCATCTTTAGCCCCACTTACTTATTTGTGCTTCCAAAGTTATTCAATCATGGAGCATTTTAAAAATTAAAATGTATTGGAAGAACTCAGAAATTGTGGTCTGGAGTACTGGAGGATATGCAATAAATCAAAGACAAAGTAAAATAATGAAAAATATTAAAGTAAAATAATACAAAACATTAAATCTATTTCCTATAGAAAATTTACCATTCTCAATATGTTTTAATAGATATATAACTTCATGTTTGATGATTTAGAGTAAGGAATATTGCTAACATTAGCATTGTTATAGAACCCCAGTTCATGAGCCTTAACATGCCAGGGATCTGTGGAAGTCTGGAAAATCTTGTTCTGGGAAATCTCATTGTTTGATGTACCCATTCCTGAAGTTGTTATATTTACTTCTGAGCATCAATGGCTGACAATATTATATCTACCATTTAAATAATGGAAGACGAAGAAGAAAAAGAGAAGAAAGAAAAAAGATAAAGAAGAATGCACAGTTGGTACAGCTTTAATTGATCTAAATCTTCTAAAAACAATTTGGAATTAGACAGTTAATCGATATTATGTACCTTGAATATGGAATATCATTTGTAAATCAAGGAGATCAAAGCCAGAAATATGAAAATATTTATAGCAAGGATTTTAGTAGCAAATTACTGGAAGCAAAATGGAAAAAAAATCTGGGAATGACTGAATAAGTCTGAACTATATGAATATAATGGAAGTTGATTAAGGATGTGATCTTTTATTTGATTTCTTAGCTTTAGTCTTCAGTTCCAAGTAGTTTCTTTCTCTGCTATTTTATTAAATTGAAAACACAGAGCTCCAAATTAAGAAATTCCTAACATTCAGATAGAGGTTTAGTCTCTTCCCTAATTGATATTTAAATATTTGCAGCTAGCCCATAGCTTCCTTTATTCTCCTTCCTCAATAAAAATTAGGTATGCAATACAATACAATATAATTTGGGAGGAAGGGAGAAGAGGGAGGGAGGGAAAGAAAAAAGGAAGGGAGGAAGGAAATACATAATTATGTAAGAAGCAAATGAGGATACAGGAAAATCTTAGATAAAATCGAGCAGAGTATTTAACTACACTTTTTACTAGATAAGTAGAAGGAAGGGAAATTGGGATAAGAATAAGTTTTGGGAAAGTTTCCTTGGTCTTTGAAGAGGCAGTCATAAATACAAGTTTCTCCCTGAATTCTTTGTTTCAAAATGCTACAGCGATCTAACTGCCCACTTTGATCTCTCCTTTCTATGCTGCATCTCATCCAAGTCATCTCAACCATATCCCTTTCTCCCCCCTTCTCTTTCTTTCTCTCTCTCTCCCTTTCTCTCTGTCCCTCTTTCTCTTCTCTCATTCTCTCCCTCTCTCCTCTCCCTCCACTTTCCCCTCACCCATTGTCCCTATATCACCTACTTATCCCTGTACCATTATCCCCTGATAACAGTCTTCATCAGAACTATAGTCTTATCTTTCTAAACAAGAGATCATAAAGATCCTAGGCTGGCTACTAGATTTATTACAATTTTTTTGGCATATCTATACCTTACAAATCTATGTCTGAAGTACTAGGGAGACAAAAAATATCACCTTTGTGTTTGGATCTCTCCAATTATTTGAACTGTAGCAGAGTAAACAAATTCTTTCTCTGACTTAGTGAATCTTGTTTCTGACCCCACTGCCTGGACCAGAAAGCCTTTTATATAATTGACAAGCAATATATCTTTCCCTTAAAATTCACTGAGATGAGTATTCATTTAACCTCAACTTACTTATCAGAAAATCTAATCCATTCAAAGATTGATAATAAGTGATTGCTGTGAATTGTTTGTAGTCCAACCTACTGTAAATATATTTTAAATAATCAAAGTATTTCTTATAACCTCCATGATCTGCTTATAGAGTATTTATATAATATGATCACACACTGCTCCTCAATAAAACCCTTTCCTCTTTCTATCCTAATATCTTTAGTGTTCACTCTCATTTTCATATATTTGTTCATATGACTTTTCCTTCCTGGAATATCCTCCTTGATGGCAACATGGTAAAGCAGAAAGGGAACTGGCTTTGGAACCAGAGAACATGGATCCAAAGCTCAGCTCTGCTATTTACTATTTTTATAACTTTGGACAAAGTACTTATCCCTTCTAGGTTTCTGTTTACTTCTCTGTAAAATGAAGGTATTAAAATAGATGACTTCTAAGGTCCATTCTAGTTCAAAATCTGTAAACCCATGATCCCTCATTCTATCTGCTAATCCATTTCCTTCCCATTTTTCTAAACTCATTCAAATTCAACCATTCACTACCAAAAATGCCTGCCATTGAGCCTCAATTATCCTGCTTAGTAGCCTGGTCTGAGTAATGCTTTACTTCACTACTCTACTATCCTCTTTGGAGGGAATCATAAATCAGACCTCAGAGGACTTAAGCCTTTTACCAACAAATTTTTTGTAATTTGCCTTTCCCTTCTTGACTTGGAGTTGTCTCAGTAATCCACTTACATCTTGGCTAGGTCCCAATCATCTTTATTATAACTGCCTAGGAGTATACCTTCTTTGATTCTGCACCTCTTTTCTATTTTTTTAATCATAATTACATCAACCCATTATGTCTTTATGCCCCTAGAATGAACATATCAATCTACTACTACCCTACTCATCATTTCTGTAATTTTCCAAGTGAAAATTCCTCCTTCTTAAGCACCACTCCCTCAAATAGGATGTGCCAAAAGTTTTAATGCAGTTTTAATCCATTACAATTTAAAATTTTTCTAAGAGAAGGTTTCAAAGTATCTCTCAGAGAAGCTTAAATGACTTAAAACTGCACTGATACATTTGGGATACTCAATATGTATTTGTTTCCCCAACTAGAATGTAGATTCCTTAGGAAAGCCATCACTCTTGTGTTCATATCCCTAGTGCTTAATAATACTTTTACTTAGTAAATACTTTTATTGATTGATTCATTGATTAATTTATTCATTCTCTTCCTGAATTAGACTGTGATTAGCTCTTTGAGCATGGGATGTTGTCTTCTCCTTTCACTCTGATTCTGACAACTTTCAATACTTTTTTTTTTCTTGAAATCATAGCTCTGGAGTTTTGTAACAATGTTCCTTTGGATTTTCCTTGTAAGATATCTTTCTGAAAGTGTTTGATGGATTCTTCCAATAACTATTTCCTCCTCTGGTTCTAGTATATCAGGGCAATTTTCCTTGATGATCTCTTGAAGAATGCTCTCCAGGCTCATTTTTTTAGTCATGGCATTCAGGTAAGCCAATATTTTATATGAATAACATAATTTGTATATTTTTAAGTTTAAGAAAAAATTTTTTTTGTTTTTTATGGAATTGTTTTCTTCATTCAATTTTTGTCCTTCCTTTCCAAACTGTTGACTCTTGCATACTTCTCATTACTTTTCCCAATTTTCCTTCTACCTCTCTTATTTGCATTTTAAAATCCTTTATGAGTGCTTCCAAGAAGCCTCTTTGGACTTGAGATGATTCATATTCATATCAGTCTATGAGATTTCCTTTGTGGGCAGTTTGTCCTCATCCGAGTTGGTGTTTTGGTCTTCCTAGTCGCCATAGTAGTTTTCTATGGTTAAGGTTTTTTTCTGTCTCTTCCTCATTTTCTTTCTTTCTCTTTTCCCCTCTATTTTGTGATTTTTCGCTCTGCTCTTGAGGTACAGGAGGCACTGTTCCAAGTTTCTTGTGCAGCTCTGTGCCTTGGCTTTGAACACAGGGGCTTCTTGTGTTTCATGTTTTGCTCAAATCAAGGAATAATCCCACCTGCTCTCTCCACACAACAGCCTGGTTTCCAGGGCTGGCAATTTACCTGAACTGGAAGCTGTCTCATTGGTCTCCTCAGTGACTGAGTCAAGACTGAAGGTCTTAGTTGCTGATCTGTTGTAATTAAGACTCTCTCATTGGTTTTCCCAAACACCATATGAGCTGGGCTGAACATTTCTTTCATCCCAGTGAGTCTGATCTTTCTTAAAGTCCTTCCAATATATCTTGAACTGCAGAGTGGTTTTATTCCATCAGACTCTGGTCAAATACTTAGTTTCCTATGGTTTTCAAGGGAAACTGGAAAAGCTCAGGTAGCTTTCTGGCTTCAGGCCTCCATTTTTATTCCACTCCTAGAATTTTGATTCCTTTCACTCTGATTCCACACTGCACCTGATGCTATGTTGGTTACACAATCAGTACTCAATAAATATATGAACTGTTTCTTCATTTGTCTCTGGATTCCTGTTGGATTTGCAGATGAACTCAGATATCCCAGGTGGAGCTTTTCCAAGTAGCTTTCCTATGTATGATGTCAATTCAGCAGCCTGTTCTGCTGATTTGGCAACTTTCCCTGAAAAGCCTCAGAGAGCTCTTTGTTCTATTGCCTTTTCCCCCACTGGTTGGATGTAGAATCTCAAACAAACAGACTCACTAACTTACCATAAATTGGTGTTTTTCCGATGATTTTTCATCTACTATCAATGGCACTATTCCCCATCTTGAGTGTTAGCATTGAAAATAATTAGTTGAATTGCTGAATACTTCAGGACTAGAAATAATGTAGAATAAAATTGAGAGGCATAAAAAAAAATCATAAGCCAGTTAAGTCTCAAGAATTTGCAGGACTGGGAAAATATAGAGCCGAGATGGATTTATTTAAAATACAGCTTTTTCTCCAACAGCTATCTCTTCAAAGAAAATACTGTTCCTTTTGTTATAAAGTATTATAAATTTTGGATATCTTAAAATATTTTCTTCAGCTGTTCTTCTTTAGAACTTGGCAAAATCCTATGTACTTACCGAATATTATTATCTGCCTCTGGATTTTCTGAGAACTTAGCACTGCTTAGAATTCATCTGTGTGGTGTCTTTATTTCCAAGAGACTTTCAAAGTATTTTTTTCATTTCTAATTGGTCTGAACAAATCTATTTAGAAGTTTGAGGGTGCTGCATATATACTCCTAAACAGCTATACCTCTATAGTTGAGTGGCACAGTATTTTTCAAGCCAAGGCCACAAGATATTCAATGGAGGTCAGTTCACTTTGCTCTGTTATTTGACTGCTGACTTGGAAATAGCCCTTTCTTACCAAGTATCCAAATCTACCCTCATTCAAAGCATGGTGTTAATGATGAACCAAAGTGTAACTTTCACATTGAAAGGACAATGCATTATTCATTAAATTCCTTTCACTTATGATCCAATTCTGTCTGGTTAGGTTAGAAGGGAAGAATCATGCTGAAGGCCTGGGGGTGGGTCTGCCCTAAAATAAAGTACATCTATCTAAGGTCATCTGTATGTTGTATTGACAAAAGCTTTGTTATCCTGGTGAGAGAAATATACTATAACAGAAAAAAATGATGAGGTGATCCAGAGACAAATACTGAGGATTCTTTATACATGTTAAAATTCTTTATATATATTAAGATTAGATAAAACTTTTGCTCTTTTGGAACAACAGTAGGTTTTATGAAGTATGTTTTATTTAATAGGCCTTAAATAGCTCCTAGAAATTTTGATCATAAATAGCCCTTGGGGGAGAATTAAAAGCAAGCAAATAAAAAGAGGTGTGCTGAATAGGTAGAGTCAAGTGAGAAACACTAACCCAGAATTTTAAAAAAAAGTGGGAAGTTAGTCTTAGGCAAAATGGAGAATTGATAAACTTTCAGTGCCCCTTCTACCTACAACTCCGACCATCCTTCCCTACATCTCTGCTAGGCACTTGTCCTATTTTCATTTTAAAGCCTGCTAATCCTAACCATGCTAAGATGTTATCCCTCTAAGATAGTATTTTTGTATTATTAAAGAAATTAATATCATCCAGGACTAAACGAATGAAGCTCTAATGGTAGAATTTCAGGAACATTAACTACTGGAGATTATTGTTTGATGATGGTGAGGTTATGAATAATATACAACTGGGAATAAGGAAGGAGTCGTAAGTTGCAATTCCTCTGTCACTTTCCCATTATACAACCTTAACCTCTCTGGGACTTAATTTACCTATAAATCAAGCAATTGTCTCCTAATTGATCTCCCTGGCTCCATTTGTTTCCCTTTCTAATCCATCCCCCAAACAGTTGCCAAATAGATTTCCCCAAAGCATACTTCTAACCCTATTGTAACCCTATCTTTCCCCAAAAGATCTTCTATTGGCTCAGTGGTTTAAAAAAAAAAGCCTGGTTTTGGAATGTAAAATCTTTACATTCAACAGTTTGATGATACAAATTATTTCTTTTCATGAATTTTAGATTCCAATCAATTATTCTATTCCCCATTTCCATGCCTTTGAGAGTTTTGTTTCCTATTCCTAGAATGAACTTCCTATTAACCTTTTATTCTTGAATCCTCAGCTTCCTTCAAGACTCAGTTCAATGCTATATTCTTCATGAAGACACTTTGTAACATTCTGTTCTTTCTTAAATGCTTTGTTTTGATATATTTATGTCCATATTCTCTGTCATTGCCTTCCTCCCAGAAGAAGGAATGCTCCTTGAGGACAGAGATTACTTTGTATCCCTAGCAAGATGTCTGATATATAGAGGGTGCTTAGTAAATGTTTATAGATTTATTTATTTTTAAGGAGGCTGTTTGTTTTCCAAAGGGTAGTTTGCAAAGCAGTGCAAAGATTGATGGAGGTTGTGGGGGGGGAGTTGGAGGAGAACTTGTCACAATAGACAAGCAAATATATCAAACTCATCTGTTTGACGATATGTTTTTGGTCTTCACATATTAAGTGTTGCTACAGCTGGAGGACATAGTATCTGGAAGCACAAATACAAACTTTTGTCAAAGCTATAGGTAGGTACAAGTACTGATCTTGGCTGAGCTATGTCAGGCCAAGCAGTCTAATTTAGGGCTTTCAGGTTTATAACTTCAACAGAAATGTCAGGGATGCTAATCACATTTATTTCCCCTGAATATCTGTTTTTGGTTGAAAATTTTGCCTGTATAACTCTGGAGTTGGAAGAGTAGTTGTTGTTTCTTCTCCCTGAGACCATTTATCCCTGGTACTATAATTACAAATGAAAGTTTGACAAATTGGAGTTCTGAACCATTCTAGAAAGCAATTTGGAACTATGTCCAAAGATATGCATATCTTTTGATCCAGCAATGGTTCTACTGGATCTGTATCCAAAAGAGATCATAAAAGAGGTAAAAGGATCCACATGTACAAAAATATCTGCAGTAGTTCTTTTTGTAGTGGCAAGGAATTGGAAATTGAGTAGATGCCCATCAGTTGGGGAAGGCTGAATAAGTTATGCTATATGAATGTAATGGAATATCATTGTTCTATAAGAAATTATGAATTGGCTGATTTCAAAAAAGCCTGGAGAGACCTGCATGAACTAATGCTAAGCAAAATGACTAGAACCAAGAGAACATTATTTATAGCAACAACTAGATTGTGTGATAATCAACTGTGATGAATGTGCCTCTTTTCAATAAGGAAATTATCCAAGCCAATTCCAATTGACTTGTGATAGAAAGAGTGATCTGCATCCAAAGAGAGAAATATGGAGACTAATGTAGATCAAAACATAGCATTTTCACTTTAGTTTATTTGTTTGCTTATTTACTTGACTTTTTCTCACTTTTTTTCTTTCATCTTTTGATCTGATTTTTCTTGTGCAACGTGATGAATATGGAAATATGTTAACAAGAATTGCCCATGTTTAACCTATAGTGGATTGTTTTCTATCTATGGGAGGGGGTGTCCTAAAACTGAGCCCACTTTCTCTGGATTATGCATGTATTTATGCAAGAGTACTTTTCAGGCCTTTCAGAGGATGCTTTCTACCAGATATTCTCACCAAACCACCTTTAGAAATACCTTTTCTAAAAGCTACTTAAAATGATACTCAATTGATATTCTTGGAAAAGGGAGCTCAAATGGTAGCGTTAGAGAATTAGGCTTCAGCAATACGGCTTATGCATTGAGAGTTAATTGTAGCAATACTCAGAGAACTCTCACATCATTAGTGAGAGTAGTAGTGGGAGATATGATAAAGATTTTCAGAGGTTACACAAGATCCATGGTGAGACTTCATCTGGGATTAACACTGTACTTTTCATATTGGAAAAAGTTCGTTCCAGTGATTCTAACTACTTTTTGAGATGATTCTTGTAGCTTTATGCATTTATGAAATGATTCAAGGCAAAGTAATAGAACCAAGAAAAAAGTGTACTTTCTGCTACATTACTCTACAAAATGATAAATGGAAACAATAAAATAATTAAAATTGAATGTTGTAAAATTATGACTATATTTCACTTCAAAAGAGATACAAGAAGGCAATCTTTTCCCTTCCTTCTTTGCAGAGATATAGTACTATCTATATCATATTAGCTAGTATGCTATATTGGTTTTGTGTAATTTCCTCCCCTTTTTGTGTTATAAGAAATTCTGTGGGGCAGTTAGATGGTGCAGTGGATAGAATACCAGCCCAGGAGTCAGGAGGACCTGAGTTCAAGTTCAGCTTCAGATATTTGACACTTCCTAGCTGTGTGACCCCAGGCAAGTCACTTAACCCCAATTTTATTCATTCATTCATTCGTTTAAAAAATAAATAAGCAAGTGAATGAATGAATGAATGAATAAATAAAATTTAAAGAAGGGATATTTTTCAGGGCAGAAGTGTGAGAGGAATATGTTGAGAGAAGAACCAAAGATATCAATATATTTTATAAAATTTTATGAAATCTCAATTCCCTAAAAAGTCTTAACTACATTGAACAAGAAATTAACAATGTTGACTTTAAAAATCTGGGGCAGCAATTCTTTGCTGCGCCTAGTGAAGCCCAAGGACTAGATTTGGCATCAGAGGATCTGGGTTAATATAAAATCATAATCTTTGCTTTTTCCATTAAATTCCTCCAGGAAATTCGACTCCAGTTATTCTGCTTTTGTCCTAGAGCTTAGAGATAGCAATAAAATGTTTCAAAGGAAAGGCCCAGGCAGGCATCAGTTACATGCATAAGAATTATAAACATGGACAAGTTTTTTCCTAATTTATTTATTTTACTGAGAGACAGAGACAGACATGTACAGACAGAGACAGAGACAGACAGAAGACAGAGAGGAGAGAGAGATAGAAACAGTGACAGAAAGAGAAATAACCCGTGGCAATTAAGCACATGATATAGGAGCTCAATATTCATTTTGAAATAGTATATCAAAGGATTTAACATGCTTCTTTTATTTCACCAAATTTATTTTATAAGGCCTTATTTTATTTAGCCAATTTTTCTACTTCCTTTTTTAAGCTATTGATTTTTTCTTAATTCTCCTACATAGTTCTTATTTTTTCCCAGTTTTTCTTCTTCCTTTCTTACTTGATTTTTAAAATCCTTTTTGAGTTCTTCCAAGAGAACCTTTTTAAGCTTGAGACCAATTCCTATATTCCCCTTTGAGGCTTCACATGTAGGCATTTTGCCTATGTTATTCTTTTCTAAGTTTGTATTGTGATTTTCTCTGTCAGGGAAGTTTTTTATAGTCAGGGCTCTTTTTATTTTCTTTCTTTTTTTTATTTAAGTTGAGTCTGCTTCTAGGAGCAGACACAGGAAAGACTAGCCCAATGTTTTTTTCAGGGGGACAGGGTCCTCCTAACTGGGTTATGTACTAGGGCTGGAGATGCTATCAGCTTTCTCTCTCTGTTGCGTTGGCCTGTCCTAGCCCCTCCTGTTGTGGTGAAGTTTGCCTTCTGCACTTGGGCTGGAGGTCTCATAGTCAGCCTGCTGAATCACTGGCCTGCTTACCCAGAACTAAGGAGTTTCGTTGCTGGTCTGTGCTTTGGCTAAAAGCCTCCTACTATATTGCTCTTGCCACACTTGCCTTGGGCCATCTTCCCCTTTTACCCAAATGAGATAGACCTTTCCTGAAGCCTTCCAAGATATCTTAAGCTGGAAAATCGTTTCATTCCAAATTTCAGTGGGTTCTGCCACTTCAGAACTATTTAAGGCCTCAATTCAGTATTATTTCTGATAGAGATTAGGGAGAGCTTAGCCAGCTTCCTGGCTTCTCTCCACTGTCTTAATTATACCATGTTTATTTTAAGAGACTATATCACAAGAGATTTCCCAAATTTGAATTTTAAGTGAAATATTGTTAGTTCAAAAAGTTGGGAACCACTAAGTGAGATGAAAATGGAATCTGGGCCTTCCAGCTCCAAATATCTGTTTTATCCACTAAATTGTATAAAGGCAGCAAACTTGAACTATAAAATGAAACTGCAAAATGCAGGAAAGTGGCTCAAAGCAAATTAAAAGGTAATTGGAAAAATAGGTAAAAATGCCATACAATATATATCATATTAATTGGTAGTTTTTGAAAGTCAATATGTGGCCTTCAGGGATCTGATTTTATTTGAATTTGATACTAATGCTCTACAGCAATGACTCTATAAAATCATATATTTCAGGTCCATGAGGTCAGGAGGCAAATTGGTTGTTTCATTGTTCTCCTACTTTCTTGAAAAGGACAAAAATTACATCACTTTGTTAGAGATCAATTGCAGTGTGTCTGACTGTGGCTGATCAGACCAATATGAGCTTGGAATGCTCTGCCACAGGTTGGACACAAATAGTCCCTATGAACATTTGTGGTGGATTCTCTAACTTTGTGCACCTCACGTTTCTTCTGAGCTAATTCAATTCTGCTTTGGTCATAGAGTATAACACCTTCTCTAATGAGGGCATGCCATGCTAAGTAGTCCTGTGTCAGTGTTTCCCATGTCATACAATCAATTCTAAAGATTTTAAAAGATATATTGAGAGTATTCATGTATTGATTTTTCTGATCTCTTGTGAGCACTTGCCCTGTGTGAGTTCTCTATAAAATAAAATATGTATACCTAAAAATACAACATCTAGTACTTAGGGCAACGAGGTCATGAGGCAAATATCACAGGAAGGAGATGACCCTAGGAAGCAAGCTGGCAGATCTAGTTAATAGAAAAGGCATATGGAAACATGGTCCTGGAATCATAGATCAGAATTTCTGATTAAGAGAGTAAAGGGTTATTAAAGGTAGAGGTCAAGTCTTTTTAGGGTATAATAGGTTCAGGTATGGATTCCCAGTGGCTAGTTTCAAAAATGGTAATACTAGATTTTTCATAAAGAGGGGAGTGCAAAGGTAGGTAGGGATACCCTCCTGTAACCATTTTCCTGTCAGGTAGATGATACTCCTGAACTTTTCTATTCTTGGGAGACTTCTCACAATCTTCTAGAAGGGTATAATGAAGAATAGTATATGCGTTCTTGAATGCTGAAACAAACAGGCAATGGACTAGATAAAAGAGAAAGTATGAGGACTTAGAAGTTATGTACATCCTTCGGGGTGCACACACCATTCATGGCACACTTGCATACACTACATGTTACTGTGCTTAACTCCCTGCCAGAGACCTTGAGGTTAGAAGCTTCTTCCCCATCCTGTTAAAATATGCAATGTTTTGTAGACTCCCCAGCCAACAACCTTGAAGCTGGATGCTCCTCCACATTGTTAAAATGTGCAATGCAGAATTTGTAGATTCTATTTAATCCTTAAGTGTATCTTTCCTCATGCTAATACCAGAGTTCAAGTGACCCTCTTGCATTTCCATTTTACACTGACCTACATCCACAATGTGGAAGGTAACACCTAGAATCACTTCAATCAGAATATTACTCAGAGAAATCAGAATCACCAGAGACTTTAGGGCTCGGCAGGGCCCATCTAGGCATTATTTTCTTATTCTGAATACACTCTGGAAGTCTGGTTTTGCTCTACAATTCCAGCAGGCACCTTTTGTTACCCTAGTAAACTGAAATTCGCCCCAGATAATAACTACAAACAGCTTGCAATGAACAATGATAGTGACAATATTGTGTATGACTTTATGATCTACTTTGAATGGAGATCACAGCCAGAGAAAGCTTGTGGGAAAGAGAATGGGAGGACAAAACAGAAAAAGTATTACACTAATCATAACAATCAACAAAGCAGAGATACCACTGAGCCTAGAGACACTGTGGCATATAAGGTTTTCTAATATTGAATCATAGAATCAAAAAATATTAGACCTGGAAAGACAATCTGGTATAGCAGAATAAATTGTTTTGGAGCCAAACAATCTTTGAATCCCAGGGCTTGTCCTCAAGACCTCCCCATATTTGATAACAGACAAAAGTATTATTTTTCAAACCCAGGGGTAAGTTAACCTGCTAAACAAAGGGGGTAGGGTCAAAAGTTTCAAGTCAAAAATTTATGTTAATATAGGATAAGCACAAAGTTCAAGGAAAAAATGAAAAGATAGAATCTAGTCAGCCAAAAAGTTAGAATACCAAAAGGTATGAAATGGTTTGACTTTCATAAAGAATTTAAGATAATTTTAAATACTTGAAGTCTTGAAATAAGTATACTTTTGTTTCATGTGCCAGAGGCTAGTATCACCTCCCCTCTCAAAATTATTGGATTTTTTGTTTTTGTTTTTGTTTTTAGCAATATTGCCCTGAAATTAAAGAATGGCATAATGGATAGAATGGTTGTTGTTACTCATTATTCATTTCTAAGAGGACCAATGACATCACAGATAAGGTCTTGTACACATGAATTGGATTTAAGTGGAGCAGAGTTGCTTAGTCATTTAAAATGGTTGAGGTCAGAAGGATTTGGATTCAGTCCTACCTGAAATTTACTTATGATTATTATGATAGGCTAAGTACTTAAGCTCACTGAATTTTGATTGTCTCAACTGAAACAATATAATGGAAGCATTTAGGTGGTGTATTGGATAGAGTTCCAGGCCTAGAATCAGGAAGATTCATCTTCATGAATTCTAATCTGATTTTCAACACTTATAAGCTATATGACCCTGGGCAAGTCACATAACTTTGTTTGTCTTAGTTTCTTCATCTATAAAATGAATTAGAGAAGGAAATAACAAACATCTCCAGTATTTCTGCCAAGAAAACCCTGAATGAAGTCAAGAAGAGTCATTCATAACTGAAAATTACAATAATAACAACAATATCAATATAATTAGTATAATAATACAGTAAAACCAAATTTACCTTTGGTCTTTATTTTGGCTGTTATTGCTTAAAATAGAGAACACTTGAGCATATTTGTAGGCTAATACGATGTCATGGATTAGCATTACCAAATTTACCACTTTGTGGTCATCTACAAGTGACAAACCATTCTCTTCTCTGGTTCTCAGAAAGAAACATGGTCCATTGCTAGTACTATACTTTAAAGTTCTCCAATATGGTAGAATCAGCCAGAGTTTGAGCTCTCCTGATTTGCCTGTAAGAACTCATAGTCACCTTCATGTCATGATGAGTTATTAGAGTAAGACTTTGGAGAATAGTGAGAAAAACATTTGGACAGATCATGTGTCTATTGGTTTCTGCTCAATATAAACAATCTAGAAGGGAGCTGCCAGTATGTTTGGATGGACCAAGAGCACAGACAAGAGTTTGGACAACACTATATATAGACAAGAGTCACAGATGATGACAAGGCATGCTTGGGTTGTTGTCACAATGAAAACAACTCAATGATACAATAGATAAAACTGGTCAACATAAAGTAAGACCTATTTGGATCCTGCCTCAGATACTTACTATGTAACCCTAGGCAAAACATATAATTTTTAGCAACCTCACTTTACTCATCTATAAAATGGAGATAATAATAGCACCTGGCAAAGAAGGTTGTTGGGAAGATCAAAAAGAAATAATTTTAAAACACTATGAAAACTCAATATAAGCTATGAATTAATTATTATTGTTACTGTCATGGCTAGAAGGATTGTTTACATTACTGAGATCAGAGATCCATCAAAGTATTACAATGAGGAAGGAGTAATTTATTTAATGATACCAAAACCTAATCAAAATTCCATGAAGTAACCTATAATGCATATTTGAAATTTTATCAAATTCTAGAAATGGGCAACAGGATCTTAAATAATTTTGATTATTGGGGTTGAAAGGAGTTTGTAATTTCATTTGAAGTACCAGTATGTCCAGGAAGAAGTCCTGGAGAAAAAATGACCTTCCAGGTACCTGAGAGAACTAGTTCACAATCATAAAAGGATAGGGGAGTTTGATGAGAAATTGGCAGCTAGATTTATTTTCTATAATGTATTTAACCTAAAAAATGTGGGTGGAAAAATGTTGCTGATAAATATCAGGGATCCTTCCTTCTATTGATACAAAACAGATACTATATTAATTATATCATTTACCTGGAGATTTCATATGCTAGATGAAAAATGTTTCTGTGCAATTATCTGATTTTGCATTGTATAATTTAGATGTTTGAATCATCAAGAAAGAGCACTTATCTATAAATATAAAATTATGTCTGTGAATCAGGTTAGAAGACAATCAGTAAACAGGGTAGTTGGAAAACTGTAGAGTAATTACCAAAGCATATATATTCAGAGCATATTATAGAATGATATAATGAAATAGCTGAACATTAGTTTTATTTAATGTCATTCAACCATAGACACTAAAATTTTTAATGCAGATTTCTAGCAAACTACGTGGTATTTCTGCTCTGTTACATACATTTCTTTCTTGCTATTTTATGTTAAGAGGAATGTGAGGCAGCATAGTGTAATAGAGAGTTGACCTCAGAAGGACAAGTTATTTAATCTCTTAGTGTATTGAGCAGCTCTTTTACTCTATAGATTATGGAGTAGTTGTTTGTATGCTTTTGAAGATAGAATAACCTCCACCACTGAAATCATAGGTATATTACACACACACACATACACACACACACATACACACACACCATTAAGCATATTTATCAATTGCCTTGTTTATTGATTCATTTATTCACTCATCTATTTGTCTCTTTGTTTATTCTTATCATAAGACCTGATAGAAGAGTTTGGGAAATTTCCTTCCCCAGAGATAATTAAAAACTAGGGTAATGAAGTGGCAGAGCCAAGATGGAGACTAGACAGGACACTGCCTGAATTCTCCCCAGCTTCCCTCAAAATCAACACTAGATAAAACCTTTGAACAGATTTTGCAGTGAATAAATCCACAAACATTTAGAGTATAATAATTTTTCCAGCTGACAATATTTTGGAAGGACTTGAGGAAAAATCTGTCTCGCTGGGCAGGGGGAAACAGGACCCAGTGCAGTTGCAGCCCAGAGAAGCCCAGGACAGGGAAGTCCTGTGAAGGGAAGCCTGATGAGGGGAATCTAGCAGGAGTCTCTTAGCCAAAATATAGCAGCATTGATTACTCTGCCCTGTTATAGAAGGCCAGTGAATCAGCAGTCCAGTTTTGAGAATGAAACTACAAAAAGCAAATTTTTTAACTTGGCCAGATCCACCCAACCCAGTGGAAAAGTCAGCAGCCCCAGCACCCCCAACCCAAACCCCAACCCCAGTCAGAGTAAACAGTGAAAAGTCCCATCTCACTGCAAAAGAGCTTGGGTAAATTTGACCTGTGCACTGGAAGCAGAGCTCAGCTTTTAAAAATGAGCAAAAAATGCAAAAAGAACCCTAACCATAGAAAACTACTATGGAAGACCAGAACACAAACCCAGAAGAGAACAGTGAAATCTCAAAGGAAGATATGGTCTTCAACTTAAAATGTTCTCTTGGAAGAATTCAGAAAGGATCTTAAAAGAAAGTTAAAAGAAAAATGAGGAAAGGAAATGAGAGCTTTGCAGGAGAGTTTGGAAAAGAACATGGAAATTGTCTGAAGAAAATAACTCCTTAAAAATACAATTGGTGAAATAGGAAAATATATATACTGAAGAAAAACACTTTTACAAAAATTGATTCGGTGAAATGGAAAAAGAAAATAATTTCTTGAAAAATAGAATTAGTGAAATGAAAAAGGAGGACAACTTCTTAAAAAATAGAATTGGTGAAATAGGGGAAAAAATCCATTAAACAAAATAGCTTATTTTAGAAGTTCAATTGACCAAATGAAAAAGGAGATAAAAAAACTAACTGAAGAAAATAATTCACTAAAAGTTAGAATTGGTCAAATGGAAGTGAATGACTCAATGAGACACCAAGAATCCATCAAATAACCCCCCAAAAATGAAAAAAATAAAAGAAATTGAAAAATACATCACTGTAAAAACAGCTAGAAAATAGATCTAGGAGACACAATATAAAAATTATTGCACTACCTGAAAGCCGTGATGAAAAAAAGAGCTTGGACTACGTCTTTCAATAAATCATCAAAGAAAACTCCTTGATATTATAGAACCAGAAGAAAAAATAGACATTGAAAGAATCTACTATTCACTTCCCGAAAGAATCCCCAAAATGAAAACCCCAAGGGATATTGAAGCTAAATTCCAGAATTATCAAGGAGAAAATACTCCAAGAAGCTAAAAAGAAACAATTCAATTATTGAGGAGCTAGAATCAGAATTACCCAGGACCTAAACTTCTATTTTAAAGGACTGAAGGAACAGGAATATGATATTCTGAAAGGCAAAGGAGCTTGGACTACAACCAACAATCAACTATCCAGCAAAAAGTAAGCATTATCTTTCAGGAGAAATTGAAATGGACACTGTGGGTAAAATGGATGCTGTCCCTGAAACTGCTTGGGCACTCATGAGACTGTGAGAATGTTACCTCTGCTTGAACTCTGTCTGAAGACCTGTGCTGCCAGTTCTTTACTCCCCAATACAGGTGATAACTTCTGTTTTCAAATGCTGGCCCATAGGGCCTCCAGATGTACTGTTATCTACGACCAAAGACCTTGACTACTTAACAAATATAGAACTTAAAGAAAAGTTGCTTCTCTGTTACACTTTGCCACTTGCCTGGGAAAGAAATTTTTAATGTGATAAATGTTTCTAAACATTCTTGTGATTTTCTCCCGTAAATATGTGTCCCTAAAACTCCTCAGGACTGACCCCCTAGTCTTGCACTGGTGAGGTTCAGTCTCTGGCCAGCTAATAAACCCTCTTAAAATCTAATTATTTTGGCTGTCCTGTATTTTCTCTCGCCTGGGCATTTCAAAAATGACAGACATTCAATGTAAATAGAGGATTTTTGATCATTTTTTATGGAAAGACCAGAGCTGAACAAAAAATGTGATCTTCAAATACATAAGAAGATACAAGGAGAAAAAAAGGTTTGTTTTTTTTAAAGGTTAACATGTTTACATCCCTACATGGGAAGATGATAAATGTAACTCTTGAGATAGATGTCAGGGCAGCTAGAAGGGGTATACTTATAGGGTATAAGTACAAGTTGACTTTAATGTGATAACATAAAAAGGAAATTAAGGATGGAAAAGAAATTGTGCGGGGAGAAGAAGAAAGGGAAAGTAATGAGATAAATTATGGGACATGAAGAGGCATAAAAGACCTATTACAGTAGAGGGAAAGAAAGGAGTGGAATGAACATTGTTTGAACCTTAATTTAGTCAGATTTGGCTCAAAAAGAAATAACATATGTACTTAGTTTGATGTAGAAATTTCTCTCATCCTATAGGGAGATAGAAAGGGAAAGAGGAAAGGAGACTAATAGAAGGGAGGAAAGAAGTAGAGTGAGAAAAGATAAGAAAGGGGGGAGAAGTTAAAAAAAGAGGAAGAATGGATGAAGAGAGTTGGTAGTAAGAGCACTGGTGAGAATGGCCAAGGAGAGAGGAAGGTAGAACTTGGGGAAAACAGTATGGCAGGAAATACAAAATTAGTCATTTTAATTGTGAATGTGAATGGAATGAAGTCTCCCATAAAATGGAAGCAGATAGCAGAGTGAATTAAAAGCCACAATACTACAATATATTGTTTACAAAAAACCCATTTGGAGCAGAAAGATACCTACAGAGTAAAGGTAAAAGACTGGAACAGAATCTATTGCACTTCAGCTGAAAGTTAAAAAAAAAAAGGAGGGGTAATAATGCTGATCTCAGATAAAGCAAAAGCAGAAATTGATCTAATTAAAAGAGAAAAGGCAGGAAACTGCATCTTGCTAAAGAGTACTATAGATAATGAAGTAATATCAATACTAAACATATATGCATCAAGTGATGTAGCATCCAAATTCTTAGAGAAGTTAGGCGAGTTGCAAAAAAATAAATAAATAACAAAACTATTATAGTGGAGGATTTTAACCTTTCTCTATCTGAACTAGATAATTCTAACCACAAAATAAACAAGAAGAAAATTAAGTACTTAAACAGAATTTTTGAAAAATTAAGTATGATGGATCTTTGGGGAAAATCGAATGTGGATTGAAAAGAATATACTTTTCCCCAGTGGGACATGGAGCCTACACAAAAATTGACTGTGTATTATGACAACAAAATCTCACAATCAAATACACAAAGACAGAAATAATAAGTGCACCCTTTTCAGATTATAATGCAATAAAATTTACATTCAATAAAGGATCAAGGAGAGAATAAAAGCCCATTGGAAAATAATCTAATCCTAAAAAATAAGTGGGTGAAACAACAAATCATAGAAACAATAAATAATTACTTCCAAGAGAATGATATTAATGAGACAACATATTAAAACTTATGGGATGCAGCTAAAGTAGTTCTTAAGGAATTTTTTGTATTTCTAGATGCTCACATGAATAAAACAGAGAAAGAGGAGACCAGTGAATTGGACATGCAACTAAAAAAGCTAGGAAAAAACAAATTATAAATCCCAAATTAAATAATAAATTTGAATTGTAAAAATAAATGAATATATTAAGAAAATTGGAATTAAGAAAATATTGAACTAATAAACAAAACTAAGATATCGTTATAAAAAAATCAACAAAATAGATAAACATTTGTTTAATTTGATTAGAAAAGAAAAGAAAAGAAGAAAATCAAATTGCCAGTATCAGAAAAGAAAAGGGTGAACTTACCATCAACAAAGAGGAAATTAAAGCAATAATCAGCAGGTATTTTGCTTAATTCTATGCCAATAAATCTGATGATCTACATAAAATGGATGAATAATTACAAAAATATAGATTGCCCAATTAACAAATGAAGAATTAAATTATATAAATGGTCCCATTAAAAAAAAAAGAAAAGAAATTGAACAAGCCATCAATGAACACCTGAAGAAAAAAATCTCCAGGGCCAAATGGATTTACAAGTGAATTCTACAAACATTTAAATAGCAATTCCAATATAAATTATTATTTTTTTAAATAGGGCAAGAAGGAATGCTGCCAAATTCTTTTTATGACACAGATATGGTTCTGATACTTAAACCAGAAAGGGCCAAAACAGAGAAAAGAAAATTATTGATCAATTCCCTAGGGAATAGTGATGCAAAAATCTTAAGTAAAATATTAGTGATTAGAGATTACCATCAACTAATCACCAGAAAAAAACACACTATGACTAAGTAAGATTTATACCATGAATGCAAGGCTGGTTCAGTATCCATTAAACTATCAGTATAATTAACCATATCAATTAAAAAACTAGCAGAAATCACGTGATTATCTCAACAGATGCAGAATTTTTTTTAACAAAATATCACACTAGAGAGCATAATAATAATAAATGGAGCTTTCCTTAAAATGATAAGTATAATCTATCTAACACCACTAGCAAGTATTATATATAATAGGGTCAAACTTATTCTCAATAAGATCAAAGGTGAAACAAGGTTGCCTATTATTACCACCATTCAATATTGTACTAGAAATGTTGACTTTAGCAATAAGAAAAGAAAAAAATTGAAGAAATTAGAGTAGGTAATGAGGAAACAAAGTTATCACTCTTTGCAGATTTTATATGATTATATACTTAGAAAATCCTAAAGAATCAACTAAAAAACTATTAGAAGTAATTAACAACTTTAGCAAAGTTGCAGTATATAAAATAAATCCACATAAATCATCAACATTTCTATATGTTACCAACAAAATCCAGCAGCAAGAAATAGAAATAGAAATCTCATTTAAAATTACTGTAGATAATATAAAATATTTGAGAGTCTGCTTGCCAAGGCAAAGTTAGGAAATATATGAGTACAATTACAAAACATTTTTCACACAAATAAAGTGAGATGTAATGAATTGGAAAAATATCAAGTGCTCTTGGGTAGGCTAAAATAATATAATAAAAATGACAATTCTACCTAAATTCACCTATTTATTCAATGCTATACCAATCAAATTGCCAAGAAATTACTTTATAAAACTAGAAAAATTAATAAAATGTATCTAGAAGGACAAAAGGTAAACAATTTCAAGGCAATTAATAAAAAAAATGCAAATTAAGGCTCCTGGTATACCAGATCTATAACTATTTTATAAAGCACCAGTCATCAAAAACATTTGGTACTGGCTAAAAATAAAGTAGTGAATCAGTGGAATAGGTTACATTCACAAGACACAATAGTCAATGACTATAGTAATCTTGAGTTTGATAGACCCAAAGACTCCAGCTTCTGGGATAAGAAATCACTATTTGACAAAAATTGCTTGGAAAACAGGAAAATAGTATGGCAGAAACTAGGCATTGACCAAAACTTAACACCCTATACCAAGAAAAGTTTGAAAGGGTTCATGATTTAGACAAAAAGGGTAATACTATAAACAAAGTAGAAGAATAGTCTGCCTCTCAGGTCTGTGGAGAAGGTAAGAATTTGTAACCAAAGAAGAACTATAGAATGTTATGAAATGCAAAATGGATCATTTTGAACATATTAAATTTAAAAAATTTTATATAAACAAAACCAATGCAGACAAGATTAGAAGGGAAACAAATCTGGGAAACAATTTTTATATCTATTGTTTCTAATAATGGCCTTATTTCTAAAATATTTAGAAAGTTGATTGAGAATACAAGCCATTCTCCATTTGATAAATGGTCAAAGTGTATAATAGAGAATTTCAAAAAAAGAAACTAAAGATACTTCTAGTTAAATAAAAATACTCTGTCACTATTGATTAGAGAAATACAAATTAACACAAGTCTGAGGTATCATTTTATACTTCTTAGACTGGCTAATATGATAGGAAGAAATAATGATGAATATTGGAGGAGGCATGGGAAAACTGGGACACTAATGCAAATACTTCATTTTTGCTTGGCTGATAGATGGATTATTTCTCTAAACACTTGTTTTGGCATTATTCATTTCTTTATTTCTTTGTTTACTTGTCTATTTTTTCATAGTTATTCCTGCCCATGTTTTCCCACAATTCCTGGTTCCATTAGTTTCAGTTAAAATTCATTGTTTAGTTGCTAATAACCCCATTAACATTTTTCTATTACCCTCTCTTAGTAGGTAAGATATGCCTCACTTGGTTCTTAGTTTCATTGGCCTAAGGAAGTTCTCCTACTCTCTGGTATGTCAAAACTGTAGATCATTCCCCCCCACACAAATATTTTGGTATTGTACTTTAATGGAGACATGGATAGTCTAACTGACTCTTTCACCAGGTTCTCCCTTCTTAGGGAATGAGTCCTTTATTTTACTATCTGACTTTTTAAATGTCCAAATCCTCATTTTTGTCAACATTTTGAAATCACAAAAAAGAAGAAAATAGTGAAACAAAGCTAATGAAATTTCTTCACAGCTCCTTTACTTGAGATTTTTGAAATGGATAGTTCTTCAGTAAAAGGAGATATTGCTCTTTTATTTATTTTGTCCTCCATTATTCCTATCCCTGTTTTGCTATGTAAGTAAACACAACTAGAAAAAAATATTTCTTTCCAACTATTCATTCCATGAGTTAAAAATAGTAAGAAACAATTTTCAAGGAACAAGTAGGTAGAAGAGGTTGTTTAAACACCAGTAATATTTGCCTTAGGATGAGGTACGAAATGTCAAGTTTCCCTTGAGAAGGAGTGACACATGCATATACCAAGAATAGAGTGCTGCCATATAAAATCTGCCAAGTCCTTTAAGAATAAGACCTTTTGAATTTTCTGTGAATTACCTACAAATTCAAATTGTAATTATTTTTCAGGAATTATTCTTCAGTATTCCCAATGCTTCTAAGCAGTTCACTTCAATGAGATCCTATAAATGCTTTGAAAAGGGCTCAACACCTTAGGAGATCCTTATTGGATTAACATGTCAAAACTCACCCTGAAGAAACAGTTTCTATATATCCCTTGAAAAGAAGCCTATTATGGCTAGAGTGAAGGAAATTAATAAGAACCTGAGGCTTCCCCTGGCTTGGATAAAAGGGAAAGTAATCATTTCCTCCCTAAAAGCTTTCTGCATGATGATATTTCTTTTACATTAAAGAGCAATTATTTGCTGGTGACATCTACTAGTTATCTCTCATTACCACCACTTTTACGTGGTTTTCTTGGTTTCTTTTTATACCTAGGATCCCTCAGAGAAGAGATTGCAGATTTTCATCCTTTCCCTGCTTTTCCAAAATATCACACTTTTCTTTTTCATGACCTCTCATTTAGGTGACTTGCCTAATCAGTATTTATAAAAAGTATAGTATTTATAAAAAGCAGGCCTTTTGTCCTACATACAAGGTAACCACTTATCGTTCATCACTGTTTTAGGAATTTTTAAAATTATATTTATTACAAAGAACAATGAGGAGAATGAAGGGAATTGGAGAAAAACACAAAAATAGATAAAAAGTTAAAAGTTGATACCACATTCATTTGTTTGTTCATTTATTCACTTATTTATTTGTTTATTTTTTAACATAAAACTTGGTGTCACACATGGCTCTCTGCAACAATGAAATGTGTCAAACCAGTTCCAATTGTTCAGTGAAGAAAGCCATATACATCTGGAGAGAGGGATATGAAATGTGGACAACAACATATCATTTCCATGATCTCTATCGATGTTTGCGTGCATTGGGTTTCCTTTCTCAGATATTTTTGGTTCATGTAGATATGATTGTTCTTGCACAGCAAGATAAGTATGGAAATATGTATACATATATTCTACTTGTCAAGTATTTTAACATAATTAACATGTAGTGGACTTCCTGCCATCTAAGGGAGGGGAGAGGACTGGGGGGATAATTTGTAACAGAAAGCTTTGTAAAGATCAATGTTGAGGAACTACCCATACATATGTTAAGCAAATAAAAAGCTTTAATAAAAAAAAAAAGAAGGTAAAAAATTAAAATATTTTATTTTCCCCCAGTTACATAGAAAAATAAATTTTAACTTTCATTTTTAAAACTTTGAATTCCAGATTCTCTCCCTTCTTCCTTTCCACTTACTCCTCATTGAGATTGGAAGCAATTCATTATAGGTTATAGATGTGTAGTCATGCAAAACATTTCTACATTACTCATGTTGTGAAAGAAAAATAAAACAAAAATAAAAGCAAGAAAAGTGAAAAAGGTAAACAAAAAAAAA
>JAJPUD010019694.1:7148-26077 GCA_023553655.1 Myrmecobius fasciatus | reverse complement strand
GGGGGGAGGGACTTAGTCAAATGACACTAATCAGCATATTTTGAAGAACTTGCCTTGCAAGTCTTGCAAAAGAATAAAAGTTGTTTATAGGTAAAATACAACAACAATACTCAGAGAAAGGAGTCCTTCCCCAGAGATAAGTTTAGTCGTAAATGATTTTATTATTAAACTATGTGGGACTCCCAGAAGTGAAATTTATAGGGATGGAGTGACCTACTGCCACACAGTTTCTGAAATGGAATCCAACCCATAGGTTCTTTCCTACTCAGTCTGGCTCCACTCATTGTCTAGTGCTTGCCAAGATGATATGTCTATCAAATGTTTGTCATCATCTGGCCAACAGTTTTCCCTCATTCAATTGACTTTTCAGTGTGTAACTTTTTATGTCGATCTCGTGAGAGATCTTGTTGTATCCTGCACGTTGATGTCATCAGCACAATGTTACCTACAAACAGGAACATCTGGAAAACCTCACTATCTATCAGAATCACTATGCATCTTAATAAATGGAAATATATTATTGTTATTAGTTATTATTATATTATTATTAATGATGGTTTTCCATAGGTGGTAACAAGCAAGGATCTAAATGGAATTCAGTTGGGACAAAGAAGAAATTCATTAGCACACACCCAGTTAACTTCAAAAACCTTTTAAATGGTTTCTTTCTATTCAAAAATTTTTGCATGTTAATGCCATTGATTGATTTATTACTCTAGATTACTACTTTGATTATGTCATAGCCTTATTCAAAAACCTAATACAAGAAATCTAAAGTTTTGGGTTTTTCTGAAACTTTTGAATAAAGACCCTCATAATTTAGAGCTATTATATGTTAGAGTAACAAAAAGTCTATATTAAATAGAATTTTAATATTAGTGTACTTCGCAAACAGTATTTCATTTAATCCTTCTAACGATATTATGAGAGAGGTAATGAAAGTGTTATTGGCTCCCTACTGCAGATTTTAATCAGAAGGTCCAAATCATTTGCCCAAAATCACATAAGGAGCAGATCAAATCCTAGGACCCATATTTTCTGACACCAAATTCAGTACTTGTTTCATTGTACTGCACTTCAGATATTTATATCTTCAAGGGTTGAAATTCTCCATCTTTGGAGGACAGATCTAATTTGTTGAGGCAGCCAAAATCCATTTCAAGCCACATCTGACAAATAATGTGGATGACATGGCTTTTGATCAAAAAT
Organism: Myrmecobius fasciatus; assembly: GCA_023553655.1. Taxonomy (NCBI): domain Eukaryota; kingdom Metazoa; phylum Chordata; class Mammalia; order Dasyuromorphia; family Myrmecobiidae; genus Myrmecobius; species Myrmecobius fasciatus. Next base: position 24,868 of record JAJPUD010019694.1, on the reverse strand, counting down.
GACATGGCACCATAAAGTAATGAGGCAAATTTCATTTGGCTTTGCACACTGTTTCCAAATGCAGTTCTAAACACAAAGTTCCAAAGATATTTGGAGAAATGGCAATATTGTTGGATACAGGTGACTGACTGTCTCAAAGAGAACAGTATAGATTTGAATGGTGGCTTATTAGTGAAATTTGTGTTTCATTATTTTAAAATCACGCTTCTGATGTATGAGCTGCTGCTTTGAAGATTAAACTGACACTGTTCCATGTGAGTTGTAGAAAGACAGATTATTTTTGATGCTATCTGTTCCCAGCCTTCAAGAATGTTGATATTCCAAGGTTTGTTCAAACTTGACCATGCAGGGAAATGTCATTCTGTTCTATGCTCTGGGTTTTTTGAGTCTTTGGATTACTAGAACCAAGGGAGAATAAGGCCATTATCTTGGTTCAGGAAACACTATTCTTGCTCATTATTTTCAAGTATTATGTACCTTAGTCTTTTGTGTTACTTGATAATCCTGTACTAAAGGAACTGTATTGCTAAAAATAATTTTTAAAAGAGTAATTTTTATTCACCTTGAATTAAAAGGGCAACAAGCAATGCCCCCATTTTTAGAAAAAAAAAAGATAAAGGGGTTTTGAAGATCAACTTCTTTTCTTTTATCTGAAAATGCATATGCCATAGATCAGATGCCAACTGATTTGGCTTTGGCTAAGAAGCTTAAGAAAATGAGGTACTGTGACTGAATTCTGCATTCAAGGAGGAAGGAATCAGAGTATAATAGTCGATAGCTTTGTTCTTCTTTCTACTTTCATGTTATTCAGGTTTTATTGAAATCCTTGTTATCAGGAAATGGCAATAGGTTAAAACTTTACAACTTAGTGACTGAATATGATGAGCTACCATGCTCCAAATTTATCCATTTTCTAAAAGGAAATAAAAAGGACAAGTATTTTAGCCTGTCTTAGAAGTGCGAAAAGAGGCAAAAATAAGCTTTAGCTTATTAGAGAAGAGGAGCATGGGACAGCTTGGATCCAAGGGTTGGATCTTGTGATACTTATTTCCTATATGACCCTGGGCAAGTAGTTTAATTTTGTCTGGGCCTCAGTTTCCACATTTGCAAAATTAAGACGTCAAATTAGAAAATCCCTGATATCCTTTCCATCTCTAAAATATATGACTCATTTAATTCATTTTTACTCAGATATATGCAATGTCACAGAAATGTGCATTGAGTGCACAAAGATGGGCAAATCATCAGCCCTGGTCTACAGCACTTAATACTATTAAAGTAGTCATTCAGATGGAGTACTAGCAAGTACAACTTACATGCAACCATATTGATTCCAGAGAGAGTGGACATCTTCAGTAAATACAAAAAAAGGTACTTAAAAAAAGCTACACAAACATCCATTCCCTTGGATACCTTTTGCTTTCCTCATCTTTTTTTCTGTTTAAGATCAACATGGTACTTGACAGTATAATCAAACAGTCCCAGTCTTCCATTTACCAGGTGTTTTTCCACTTGTAGCTTTTGAAACAACTTTGTAAGTAAGTTCCTGCATTCCAATTCAAAATGGAAATTTGGACATCCCCTTCACTTTAATTGTCATTTTCTCTTTTCTATTCTTCCTAAAAGGTTTAGGAGCTATGTTGATTTGTTCCATTGTTACAAGAGTAAATATTGGAGTGATAAAGCTGATGACCCTGAATATGCCCAGAAATTTATCTTTATACTAATCATTAGATCAAGAATTCTCAATTTAAGGTCTATGGATAGATTTCAAGAATCCCAAAAATATAACTGGGGGAACTGACATATTTTCAGTAAACTATAAGTGAAATTTAGAATTTCTTTAAATTATGAATACAGGCAACAGACAATCATTATGAGAAGGGATTCATAGGCTTTCCTATAGGCGAAAAAGCAGTGCATGACACAAAACAATAAAAGATCCTCTGTTTTAAACAATCATTCCTGTTTGGCTAAGTCAAGGCCACCCTAGCTAAATGATATGAGGAGTTGTAAAATGACCTCAAATCCCTGGATCATTTAAATATCCTGGTTGCCTTAAGTTGTTCTATTATTTGCCTACTAAGAGGTCCTATTAAGATTGTGGAGATTTTTTGTCATGCTCTTTATATAAAACCATAAATCTCTTTAAGATTATTGAACAGAAGGAAAAGAAAGCCTTTACCTTTGTGAAAAACCCAGAAGTAAAGCTGCTTTTCCCACTGATCTAACTCCATCCATCACCTAGCAACAGAGAAGAGATGTTTTTGGTAACTAAATCTCTCATCTCTTACTAGGTTCACACCGTGAATATAAAGATGTAAAAAGTAAGCCTGATACTCTCATATCTATTGCCCTCCACTCCTTGGGATTAAAAAGCAAGTGTTTTGAAGGCCTTCTAACATTAAAAATATGGGTCCTTCAAAACTGGATCAAACCCCATCACCTCTATTAGAATATATTGCAGATGTTACATTATATATAATGATTATATTTTAATTATTTATATGCATTTATCAAAATTACAGTTCAAATCAAAGCCTGTTTTTTATGAAAATACATTAGAAATACATTAGAACACAGTAAAAAAAAAATCCAAAAACCATTTTGTAATTGCCAATATCCTTCAGTTAATGGAAAAGGTACATGCATTCCAATTAAATCTTCTGTAAAATGATCTTTTATTGAGAGTTTATTTTTATTGACTTGTTCTATAAAATTAAAAATGGGTTCTCCTGAAGATTTGGCATTTGGGTTTTAACAAAAGATAAAGACTAGAACAAGTCTTTTATAATCTTATATTAAAAGTATTCTCTGATAAAGAATAAGCAAAATTTTAACAAAAAATTTTATGTCATACTCAATTTATAAATAAAAACATTGGGAATTAAATCATAATATAGTAAATCTGGTAATATGCTCATAGAAAATCTGGTCATACAATCATTTGCTAGTATTCATCATGATCCCTACAGATTAAGCAATTTGGCTGTATTTTTGCATCAGATGCCAATTTCTTTAACTACTTATACTTGAAATTAAAAGTTATTTATTTACTTCTAGGAGTATACTTTTAGTCACTTAAGCATTCATTTTCTAGACATTTTAATCCAATAACACACATATAAATTTGGATGGGAAAAGATAGACGTATATCCAAAAAAATTTAATACTTTCTTAACCAGAGACTCAAGTCAATATCTGCTGAAAAGTTCTTTAAGAACTTCTCTTTAGTTCTTAAAGAGAAGCATGACATCAGGGAGTGACGCCATGACATGCAAGTGAATTGGATTGAAATGAGAGAGATTTCATGCAAGCTCACCTGCCTCACTTTCCCCTCCAGAACTATCTGGATCCAGTGGCCAGATATTGATTACTGTAATTGGAGATGGCCCTGAAGGCAGTGAGAGACATTGGGCTTTTTAAATTAAGGTTTTTTACAGATCTCACTTTGATTGACTGCCCATTCAGTGATTAAGTAAGAAATAGGGCAGAGAATAGTCTCTTTTACTTAGTAAAAATATATGTATATATACAATATATATATGCACATATATATGTAAAAATGCATACATATATGTATGTGCCTATGTCTGGGAGGGAAGTCAGGGCCCAAAACTGGCTAATCTTGGTTTGACAATAACAGATTACCTCTGTTGACTTTTCTTTTCTTAACTTAATAGTTTATTCAACTGAAGACTTTTGTATTCACTGGAGGCTATTGGTGCAAATCAATGTACATTGGATGATGTATTGAATACTGATCATTGATGGTCATAAGCTCATTGTAGGACATTATCAGTCAGCAACACAAGCAATAGGAGTGAATGGACACTTCTCAACAACAGCCATAATAATACGATTTACTACACTCCTGCATTTGCAATTTTTTTTGTTTTCCTCCAAGGAAATTTGTGACAATTCACTCGTATCTCCAATTACAAATTTTGTTTCCCAAAATTTTTCTAAAGGAAATAAAGAGCTAGGAAGAGAGAAATTGGACCCATAATTTCATTGGTATAAGAGACTCCCAGATAAAGAGACTTCTTCTATAAATGCAAGTTAATATCTCTGCAATTTAGTCTTAGAAAGTGTCTACAATGCAAAATGGGTTAAAGGAAATGATCCAGGGTCATCCAGACAGCATATGTCAGAGTAGGGATTTAAAGTAGAGTTCTCCTTACTCTAAGGCTAGCTCCCAATTCACTTCACCATATTGCTTCTCGAATGAAATCCTTTTTAATGGATTTGTTGGTGAAGTATATCAATACTGAATGTTACATTTTTAAAGTAGAGCACTTTGAAAATTTCAAGTAATCATAGTAAACATATCCACACTTTTACAAAAGTAAAATTTAGTTCATGTTTTGAAAGCCATCTCATAAATATCCAAACTTAAAAGCAATACATCATCTATAATGGTATTATTAATCTTAGATAAAAATTGACATAATGCTGTCTAGTTTCTCAGAAACCTTATGTTTTGTGCTGTCAAAAGATCCACCTGCTTCAAGGAGCAAAATTTAAAGTTTAGCCAACTTCCAGTTAAGCTTGTGACATCTACCTCTTAGGCTCCCCAAGTCAGCACTCCTAGGATGAAACTGAGTATTTACACGATGTAGCTGTTCTGGGTTTCTTGACAATAATGTACATAATTAGGGAATCCCCAGATGCTTGCGAGCTCATGAAATTCTACAGACTCAGCAGGAAAGAGAAAGATGGCAGTACCCAATCCAGGACATACTTCTGCAAAATAAAAATCTCAAAGCAAAAAACCCTACTAATTAAGCCACTAAAAACATTCGCCTTATCTTCATATCTTGCTTCAATCTATAAGATTCAAATAATTCTTTTTAATATTTCTTGTAAATTAATTCTTAACATTTCTTGTAAATTAAGATGCTGTCAAGCTAGCTAAACTAGGAGATAATGCAGATGGATAAAAATAGAAATAGTCTGAACTATACACATTGAAATATCCAAAAGAGAATTCATGATAGAAAATATTCACTTATCTAGATTCTCTATTTATTAATTTTGCATCCTCTGCAAAAGTCCTACTCTAATATTTCATTGGGATGTGATAGGAACCCTAGTCAATTAGCCAACTTGGTTTTATGAAGCTCCTACTATGTGGCAGACACTGTGCTAAAGTCCTGGACTCTTGAGTCCTAGAAGCCATGCCAGTGAAACACAAATCCTATCAGGATTTACAAATGGGAATGATTTCAAGCAGTGATGTGCTAGTAAATGTTTAACAATCACAAGGGAAAACAAGAACCCATTTCACACTTTTAAATTTAATCAAAATAGACAAAATCTCAACATCAAAGTTAGGCACTAGGTAACGGTGTGTTTGGAGATGGGGAAGGTTAACCATAATTACATGAAAAAGTCAGAGACACAAAATAATCCTTAGTTATGGCTGATGTTATAATAGTGATAGAGGTGGGAGAGGGAGGAAAGAAGGATAGAAGCATTGAGAATTAATTTCTATGATTATATGATACTAACTTGCACCACCACCCCCAAGGCCAAATAGGTTGGATTTCATAATCCCACTCCTACAGTTCTGGTACTCTGAAGGAAGAATTGAAAGGAAGGCGGATGGGGGGAGGTCTAAATTCTCAGCCATTAGCTCCAGCCCCTATTTACATGGATATTCTCTTCCTATTGGCTTGTGGTTCCCTGCCCAGGGAACAGGACCTAGTCTCATTTCATCTTGAAAATATCCCTAATCTTGATTGGAGATTCAGATAAAATAATTACAAATCTTGGCTTCTTTTCTCCCTCTAATACTTGAGGGTTATGTCACTCACCTGAGGGAGCATGTCCCAATTTTGCAGGGACCAATAAAGCAGCTAGATTTCTCCTTAATTATCTGTCTTAACTATTGAAAATTTTCCCTTAGTCAACTGGATTAGACTTACGAAAATCACCTTCACCCTTCTATCTGGTGTGCCTAAGGTGCTGGAGATTATTGTTATATGTTTAGTCTTTTAGTCCAATGGGATTCTCCATGACCCCATTTGGGGCTTCTTGGCAGAGATATTGGAGCGGTTTGCCATGTTCTTCTCCACTACATTTTCTAGATGAGAAAACTCAGGCAGGGATCCTCCAGGATCACCCAACTAGTAAATGTCTGAAGCTAGATTTGATCTCAACAAGATCAGACTCCTAGTCTGGCATTCAATCCACTGCGCCATTTAAAGTGCCTAAAGTCGAAAAGGTAACTGGCAGAAATTGTTCTGAAAACTCTCATTTTCCTAGTTATCTACAGAATATAGAATTTCCTTTGTGGGGAAGTAGTGTAGAAAAGATCCCAGAACTTATTGCTGTAGTATTTTATATTATTTATTATTAAGTGCAGTTATTCAATTCAATAAATGTTTATTAAGCACTTACTATGTGCGGGTGCTATGCAAGGTCCTGGGGATGGGCTCTGCCTTCACAATCATCGATTCAGATTCTACTTTGGGTCACTCATAAGAAGACACTCAAATTACTAAACATTTAACCCAAGGAGTTTATTTTGATCTTACACAGGAAGGGTGTGGAATAAAAATACAATGTGCAACAAGAATACTCCAGCAACTTCCTAGACTGTACTAAAATCTATACTTCTGAATACATTGTATCCCCTGCCCTTCTTCTCATCCCTTTTAGCTGTGTGAGATGGGAAGAGATGTTGGTCTTTTCATTTCCTTGTATCACTGGAAACTTGCCAGATTATCACTCTGTCTCTACTTGGATATCCATAGTATCCATTTATACCAACCAGTTAAAATCACAAATGGAATTGTCTTTTGCCCCGATGGTCCAAATCGCACCTTTGTGAGTGACTTCTGGAAAGCCTCCCATTTTTCTTCTCTGCCTCATATTCTATCATCATTTTTCAATGACCCCAGCATCCACATCCATAGTTCACTGGACCATTCAAACCCAGAGAGACCGTTGCCCTATTTAACTGATATCCCTATGTCCAATGTACATCAGCACAGACCCAGGAAGCCCAGAAATCAGCAAAGCATTACGTTGCCTATCTTTCTAACTTAACCTTTTTCACTCTTACATGTACACACTAACCCAAGTCTGCACCCCACACTGAGACTCTGCCAGAAATGAGTTTGTTCAGGGTAGCAGCTATTTAATAGTTTCCTATTTTAATGAATTATTCTTGTGAACAAGATATATTAAGCTCAGGTATTTCTATCCTGCTAGATGAGTACAATTGATATTAGTAACCTTTCCTGGTGACATGGTGACTGGTGAAATTAGCACCATGTTCATGTCCTGTGGCAAAATCTAGTTGCCCTGCCCTAAGTACTTTGACTCTGTCATTCAGCTTTACAAAAATCTTTAATGCTTTCCTCATAAAGGTTATTTCAAACCTTCTCAAGCCTCTGAAAGCCCCCTATATTCCTCCCCTAACCCATGCTCAGCAAACTCTATTTTACTAAGGAAAATGTCATCAGGACAAGCTTTCTCATTTTCTCCATAGTTTACTTTATCATCTCTATTTGCTCTATTCCCTATATTAGGGAAAGGGAATTGCTTCTTCATTTCTGAGACTAAGCAGTGCCTAGAATTTCAGCTGTCCCTCCTTTATCTAGGCCATTGCTTTCTCAATCATTCCTTCTTTCATCATTTTCAGTCTTTCTTTTCATTCTATCTAAAACACACATGGTTCTTCCAATCTTGGAAAAAAAATACCATTTTTCAAGAGAAGATAGGATCATTACTTTAAAAGCAAAACAGAGGAGCATATATTTGATTTTATAGGCAAGGAAGCCACTTAAATTCATTAGTTAGGAAACTAAATAAATAGGAATACAATCAGAGTCAATGGAAAGTAGCCATACTCACATGTGAATAACCTTCTGATCAAAGACCAGGGACATCTTGGCCATGGAGAGATGCCTGAAATTTGGTCTTTTATAATGATACCCCCATTCCCCAGTTCCTCTGCCTGGGCAACCTTCCCCACCGTAGTTGTTGTGCCTTTAACAGTCTTACTTTATTCCACCTACAGCATTTACCTTCTAAAGGTTGTCTCCACTTTAAGATGATGCTATATCTGTTCCCTTCTGTGGTCCTTGTGCCATCTGTGCAGCTCTGCCTAAAGCCCACACTTCCTCAGCTCCCAGATGATGGGCACTCCTTTTTCCAGAGCACAGGCCTCTCTCCAGATGATCTGGCCCCTCCATGCTATAGCTCAGAAAAAAACAGCTTTCAGAGTCTCTATTTCTAGAGACATCACTACTACTGCAAATCCTTATAATACCAGACCTCACATAAAAGAGACTACCCAGTGCTTGGTCCCTCTTTCCCCAGTTCCTTATTGGTTCATGGTGCCTTATGTCTCTTCCTCAGGATGAGGGCAGAATGTTCCTCACCTAGTCTATAAACTCAAGGAAAACATCTTACTTCTTTAATTAACTCTCCACTTTGATTTTTCTGAATGTGTTGTGGGATTATTCTACTCCTTCAGGGCTGCTTCCCAAAATATACACTGTTTGCTGAGATTCTATCTTATTCAGGGAAAAGGAAATATTTGTAGTCTTAATTACAAAGAAGAAATGGGCTTCCTTACGAGAGACTGGCAAAGATAGATTTCCCTTTTTGAGAGGTTTTCAGGCTGGACAATTAGTTTTCTGAAATATATATTGTGGAGTTTTTATTGGAGAGGGGACAAGATTTCAGGGAGATACTGAGCCTGGCTCTCCTTATCTGGACATCCAGAGGTACTAGATTTAACATGACCACCCAATGCCTTTAGTCCACAGCAGTTCAGAACTCCTGAGCTCAAGCAATTCAACAGATTCTGCCCCCTCACCCCTAGTAATAGTGATTACTGACCAAAGTTATCACATCTGGCCTGAAAATGTTATTTAAAGCACCTTCCTGCCCAGAGGTGGATTGGGTTGGGGGATTTCAGAGACATCCTCTAGTTTTGGGATCCTGCGGCTCCTGCCATTATGACTTACAATGGAAATAGCAACATAAAAATCAGGCAGTCACCCAGGCTTGCAAACCCAGGCAGATGGAACCAACCACTCTGTATTCTAAATGTTAAACAGGGTCTGTCCCCAGATGGTGTCGGCCACAGTAAAAAGTTGGCCTGCAAATGCCAGCCTCCAAAGCGTTAGGGCAAAAATCCTTTATAGTAACGGCAGCAGACTGCTATTCCCCTTCAAGAAAAAAAAAATGGTCCTACTTTTCATATGTCTCATGGAGGAGTATCATATGTGTAGATGCTATATTTAACTAAAGGCAAACATAAAGCAATGCTCAAACTGGTAATGACTTCCTTATAAATATAGCCTCTCTCCAGAATGTCCCTAAAGTGCTTAATTGAATGTATTCATAAAGAGTACTTTCAACTACTATATACAGCCATAATGTTGCACTTACAGAGAACACTTTTTTTTCAAATTGCTTTTACAAATATGTTTTGATGGACGTCTCCCAAATATGTTTTTTGTTTCACAATTTGAAAATCAAGGCACAAATTGGGCTCATTTAATACCAACAGTCATTTAAGCCAAGCTGGGAGTTTGCCATGCTACCTCCTCTTATGTTCTCACCATACAGTATGCTCCTATTGATTTGATTCAGCTAATGTTCATAAACCATCTTCAGTGTGCTGGGCACATTGATTGTAAAGGTTAGCCCAAAGTGGAAGCCATTTGGATTGTGATATACAACCCCATTTATTCATTGGAACAGAAACTCATTCCAAACATGACCCCCATGTAGGGCTACATCTTCTCTGACAACTTTGTGACCTGTAGGAAAGGAGGGATGAAATAAATGACTCTTTAGGAGCTTGTAGATGAGAACAGGGAAAAGAAGAAGCAAAAATTCCCTTCTGAATTATTCAAGATGTCCCCAGCTTTTGGAAGCTGTAGAGATCTGTAGAAATCATTGTTGTTGAATTATGTCTAACTCTTTGTGACCCCATTTGGCAAAACTACTGAGGCAAAAACGACATGATGTAACTTGAACAGTGTCACAAAGCTAATATATGAAGTCCAATTTGAATTCAAATCTTCCTGACTCCAGTCATGGTAGCCATTGTGTCACTTAGCCTCCTATTTTTCCCCTACTAGAATGTAAACAAGGTTTTTTTTCACTATATATGCATCCTTAGTTCTTAGTACAGTTCCATGGCACATGAGGGACATATAAAAATTACTTATTGATTGATTAATGGGTAGAATTTCAACAATAAAGGGAAGATTTAGGGTTAGCACATATTCAAATACATTTGCATAAATAGTAGAAAAGTATGGATAAACTGATCTCTAATAAGAAACAACTTCATAGGCTTATAAAAATTTGTCAGCTCTTGTTAAGTATACAGAATTCTGTCTGATTTATATTTCTAACTCTTCACTTGCTGTCTCTACTTTTATTAATAATTCTTAGGCATTCCTATGAAGGGTGAGCTATGGCCACTAAGACAAATGATCTATAGTTGTTGGAGTTCAATAGCCCAGCCTTGAAATTATTATACATTAAATTTAGTCTTACCTACTTTATTACAAGAGTTTGCTAGTTTGTCAGAAATCTAATATTTCATCATAAAAAAGCCAAAACACGGTTTCTGCTATTACTTGCTTCATGGTGCATGACATTGAAGACTGACTTAAATACCACCTGGGGTCTAACTAAAGGTTGCAGAAAATTTTTAAATAAAAAACATTGTTTAATCAACACAGACCTGATACAATTTCATCAATGAATGTTCACTTTAATAAATTTTCAGTAATTAGAAAACATACACTTCAGATTATAATCTAGTATTCAAAAAACAATTTCATACAAGACAGACACTCTTTTGGGACACTATTCTCACACACAACCCTCTTCTGTATATAGTACTATTCAGAAATGACAATGTCATAAAGGAAATTCCTCTTTTCAAATTGTCTTATGTAATTTTTATAGTAAATTTGTGAATCTACCAGAAAAAAACTGTTTCCAACTAAATTTAATATGCTTTAAGGATAATCCAAAATGTTCTCACATTAATGAAATTATTTGTATTGCCCCCTTATATACTGATAAGCATTTTCAAATATGGTCCTTGCTGTTCACCAAGTTAAATTATGATTAAGAAATGCTAGCAACATATAACTACTGACTGAGATAGCATACACATAGAAATCTCCATGTAACACAGATATAATTGAAATATGAGAAATTCAGTCAGATTGGATTTATTATTTGATTTTGTTACTGTTCAGCGGTTTTAGCCAATTTAGTGAAGAAGAAGAAGGAAGAAGGATGAGGAGGAGAAGGAAGAGGAGAAGGAAGAGGAAAAGCAGGAACAAGAAGAAGAAGGAAGAGGGAGGAGGAAGAGGAAGAGGAAAAGGAAGAAAAAGAGGAAGAAGAGGAAGAAGAAGAAGAGGAAGAGGAACAAGAATAGGAAGAAGGAAGAAGGAAGGATTATTTTGTGAGGTTTTTAAAAATCATTATTCAAAAGTGTAGGTGTATTTATTATCATTTATATCCTATTGGTGTATTTAGTACCTTCTATGAGGTCCATCACAAGCTATTCATGCCTACCCATTCTGTGGGCCTCTCATCCATGTCATCCCATGCATGCATTGGCTACACCAGAATTTACCCAATAAATGGCCAGTCTTCTTCTTGATCTTCACATCACAATACAAGTGGGAAAATGGAACATCCATAAATTATCCCTCACACTTAAGATCTTTATAATTCCTACATGTCTCACACAACATTTTTATATCATTTCTTTTTTTTGTAATTCTTTGTTTATAATGTGTCATTACCTCCTTATACCCCTTATAACCTTTTGAGTCCCAAGGTGGATTCATAAGAAGATGAAACATTTCATGTGAGTATGAATTTTTGCTAGCTGGCAAAAACGAAGCTTAAGATTTATTCTCCTGAGTAGTTTCCCCCCCACTTTTTCTATAGGCTTGACTTAGTAATCTGTCTCTTCTTCTTAATTACCTTAATTATGCTGCTTTTAAATACACCAGATACTTTCAGATCATACATCTAGTATAGGTAATTGTGAGGACACATTGTTGTCTAATTGTCTGCAAGCAGAAAGGGAGTCCTTTTATCCCTTCTTTCCCTCCTTATTCTCCACCCAATCTATAAAAGCTTTTCTTTAGTCAAATATATGATTAAGTCTGAAGATAGGTTAGTGGAGGAGGATTTAAAATTCTAGAAGGCAAAGAGACTGATTTTTGTTTTTATTTTCTTTCATGTTTATATCTCTTTGCACAGAGTAAGTGCTTCATAAATGTTTGTTGGAGTGAAATAAGTAAAAATAAATTCTTGTTTTAAAAAAATTAATCTACGGATTTTGAGGAGAGTTTGGAAACCATATGAAATAAGCTATGTCAGCAAAATTGCTAATCCACAAGAATAAGTTCTTTGAAAAATTTATCAACATTATATTAAAAAAATAAGGCATGGAACTAGAGTTTATGATATAGTCTAGAAGGAGAAAGAGCATACACACGTTAATCACTTACAAGACAAGAGATATCCCAGGTTGTATCCCCAAGATTCTCACATTTGGTTAAATCCCTGCAGAACATTTATGAGAGCAAAAACAGAAAATGAAAAGGTATGGATAGGTCGTGATCTGCATTGGTGGAGAAAGCAGTCAAGCTGATACAACTGTGACTTGAACAAATACAATTATGTATAAATACAAAGTTTTATGTGATCAAGGAAAGGAACACAATTTGTGAGTTGGAAGGCTTTGTGGAACAGAAAACATTTGGCTGAATTTTAGTAGTATTGCAATAGGCAGAAATGGGGGAGAAAGGCATGATTTAAGCAAAGTCATCCATTTAGTGAAAAATGGGATGTGTTCGGGGGACAGATAGTGTTCCGGTTTGACAGAAGTAGATAGAGTATGTGAGGAAGTAGAGCATGAGGTAAAGTTATAAAAGCTGATTGGAATTAGATTTGGGGGATAAAAAGAGTCCAATTTTTTATTAGGCAATAAGAAGACATTGTCAAATTTTAAGCAGGAAAGCAAATGTATCCTATCCATCCCAAATTCTTTATCTATTTGACCAAATCTTTTATTTTTAATAGCATTTCATTTTTTCCCAGTTACCTGTCAAGAAAATTTTTAACATTCATTTTTACAAGGTTTTGATTTCCAAATTTTTCTCACTCCCCTCTTCTAAAGATAGATGCAGTTTTATACATTTTATACATGTGCTATCATATAAAACATATTTCCATATTAGTCATAATTGTGAAAGAAGAAACAGATCAAAGGGGAAAAAAACCAAGAAAACAGTAAAATGAAAAAATATTCTTCAATCTGCATTCCGGGTCTAGTGGTTATTTTTTCCCTTCATGAGTCCTTTGTACTTGCCTTAGATTATTACGTTGTTGAGAAGCGCTAAATCAATCCTAATTGAACATCACACAATGTTGCTGATTTTGTGTACAATGTTTTCCTGGTCCTGCTCCTTTCACTTTGCATCAGTTTGTACAATTGACTGAATCTTTATAGCTTTATCCATAGATTTTTCATCTAACTCATCCCAATCATTTGAGAGGTCTTTCTTCCTAGCATTTCAGGCAAATTTAACCAAAAAAAAATATTATGAAAAGTGTTTGAATTCTGTGATATATACTCTGAGTTCTCATGTTGCACTTTATTTGGTTGGTGGACAGTGGGACTGACAGATTGTAGGCACATAGAAAATGTTCTAGATGCCCCAATCAAGGGGCATCTTAGTCACTTCTTTATATATATGTAATGCTCTCTCGCATATGAAACTCTCAGCAGCATGGTGTGTATCACATGAACCAAGATTTCAAATCATCTTCATAATTACTTTTAGGAATTAATTCAAAGAGATAAACACACCAATAGATAACCATCCATTCTATTTAGCCCAATTCCTCAACTAGAGTATTTCCAATTTATGGACCCTGAGTGTCAATACTAGAAGAGAATGGGAATCCTCTGTCATCTTATTATGGCATGACTTATTTTACATGAATTTTGTGTTTCTTACTGTCACTTTTTTGCTGTTATACTCGTTTAGGATCATGTGTCAACTAAAGAATTAGTTCATGCATTTCTAAAGTATAAAGTAGGAAATCTTTTAGAGCCTTAGTGATTCTGTACTAGAACTTCAAGCCTGGGAAGCCGCAGCAAAGGGACAGAATATCTGACTGGTCTTGGCTGTGCAAAGAAAGAAATCTAGGCTCCCTTGTCATGATCTCCCTCGGCAGGAGAAAGTTAGTGACAAATAGCTCAATTAAATGAAGCTTTGAACTTCTATTTGACCTGACTCCTTTAATCTTCTGCTTTTGCTGGGTTCAAAGACTAGAACAATACCAAGATGCACTTTAGGATTCCCTAGAGAGAAAAGAAAAATAAAGAAGCAGAAGTCAGTGTTAGGAAAGATTAATTAAGAAAATAACTTTTGAGACAGATCTATTCATTGCTGCTGCCAGCAGTTGACTTAGCCCAAGGTCATGTAGCCAGTATGTGTCTGGGGGAGAACCTGAACTTGGAATCCACCCCATTGAGCTGCCTCTCTTTAATTGGTTTACCAAATTAATTTAAATAATAAATAAAAAGACACCCTGTGTTTCTGAAAGTAAGCCTTGCTATTGGTCAGTTCCCATGTCTCATACATTGGGTTTATTTCTCTAGCCATATGGCTTCTTTTCAATTCTCAGTTCTCATCTCTCAGTAAAGACTTTGAGGGCCATCTCTTCCCCTTGCTTATCTCTTGTTCCCTCCAGAAACTTCTCAGCAAAGACCAAGCTTCTTTCCAACAGCTTCCTCCCCTTCCCCCTCCCAAGTTAGAAGGAATTACAAACACAATTATAACAATAAGAGGCTTAAAATTTAATGATACTATAAGGTTTGTAAAGCACTTTAAATCTTTATCTCAGTTAATGTTCACAAAACCTCTGGAGGTAAGTGCTATTATTATCTCCACTTTACAGATGGAGAAACTAAGGCTGAGAAGTTAAATGACTTGTTCATAAATGTCTGAGAGAAGTTTTGCATTTAGCTCTTCTTGACTTCAAATCCAGCACTCCATCCACTGCCAAATAAAGAATCAAATCTATCAATTTGCCTAACTCCGCTATTATAAGATTTGATCCTGTTTTTCTACTAACTTTAAGTATTTCAAACAAGAGAATATGAACCCTATTCAGGGAAGGAATTGTTTTTCATTTTGTTTTCATGTTTGGGGTCAAAGGATGTACATTCAAATCCTGGATCTGCCATTTTTGGGTGAGTCATTTGAGTTTCAGTTTTCTAATCACAATGAAAAAGTTTCACTAGGTAACTCTGAAGGTTCCTCATTGAGTGGAGATGTCAAGGAAGGCTCTATGGAAGGGGTACTAAAAGTATCCGGTAGTAGAAGGTCTGTAGTCAGAAAGACCTGAGTTCAAATGTGACCTCAGACACTTACTATGTGACTCTGGTCATGTCATTTAATCACTGTCTACCTCAGTTTCTTCAACTGTAAAATGGGAATAATAATACTCTCTACCTTGAAAGGTTGGTCTGAGGACCAAATGAGATAATATTTGTAAAGAGTTAAGAACAGTGCCCAGCACATAACAGAGACTATAGAAATGCCTATTCTCTCCCTCCACTTCCCTTGCAGCTCTATCTATGATCCCATGATTCTCTACTGCTTCAAACATCACAGCATACAGTAGATCCCTACTACAAAGCTGATTGAACTGATTTGAATCATGCCTCTGGATGTATTACTCTCTGGTACTTTTTTGCTGCTGAGCAATCTTTGTTTTTTTCTTTGTCCACATTTCCCTTGACTATCTGTGGCGGTAGTAAGAGTGTGATGCTATTGAAGACAGGTGCCATAGTCACACCTTGAGTGGGCCACTTAATTCTAATCTATGGCCACTCTTCACCTGGCCCCAAGCAACTTCTCATCAATGTGTGATATTAGTCAAAATGGGGGATAGATGAGAGTTGACGAGGCAGCTAAAATCCATTTCCCTTCTGAGGAAAAACAAAACAAAACAAAACAAAATTAAACAAAAAAAAAATCCCTAGTTGTGAAGGGAAAGTATTTTCATATTTTAAAAAGAACAATATGCTAACTTAATTGCATTATTTTTAGGTTCTAAATATTGTGAATAATGAACCCTTTGAAGTTCTTACATATATTGGAATGTACACCATTGTAATAATGGAAAATATGGTCATTGGTTCTAGCCCAGTGGAAATATTCAGTGCCAAATCATATTTACAGTGCCATTCCCTTTATTAAAGAAATTTCCTTGGCATTATTCCTAGGTCCTGCTTTTCCAAAAGCTAGAGATAGAGGTACAAACTTTTATATATATATACACATGTATATTCATACACATAAATATCATAATTTTTTTTTACTAAAATAACAAACCTAAATGAGTGTTTCCCCTTTGAACATAGGTACATAAGGTAACAGATTCTTATGTCAATGATCTTGCCATCAGTACAATATTTTTTAGAAATCTTTCAGAATTGCCTTGAAAGCTATATTATACTATGGCGAGGCTTGAAGTTCTTTCTCTTTCTAGTATAGAAGAAGGGAAATAGACTTGGAGAGATAAGGGTAGAACTAGCAAAAAGAAAGGCATTCATGACCATATAGAATCAAAGGTCAAAGCGGCCCATATTACTCCTAAAATTATAGAAGTAGAACCAGAACTTACTTGATGGTCACATAATGCAAACCTCTTATTTGCCAGATTAACAAACTGAAACCTAGTGAAGTTAACCTAGTTGCCCAATATCACAGAGCCAAGTAAGCATTAGAGATGAGATTTGAAGAAGAGACTTTGATATCCAAGCCAGAACCCTTTCAAGGTACCACAGGGTTTGCTCCATACAAAACAAGAGAAAAGCTTGTCCCCTTAGCTTGCAAAGAGTCCACATTCCAGGAAAAGGTATAGGAGAAATCAGGATCCAGGTGTGAAAAAATGACCCAAAATGCAAAATAGTACAGGAAGACAAAAACAAGTATCACTAAATTCAGCAGCTGTTGGAACTATGTTTTACTCTTTCTATCATAAGCTTCAACAGGGTGCTTGCTAACCACATCTCCCCGTCACATTTGGCTGGGCAGGAGTTACTATTATAGGCAATGGCAGATATAAAATTAGAGCCACACAAGAAAATTGGTCTCATTATTTTATAGCCACAATTTATTTGTTTGTTTCCAAATTCAAAATGGCATTATCCATCTTCATCACTCACTCATTCACCAGACATGGCTCCAGATGTCTTTTGGCTATTTTTAAAAATCTAAATATTCCTCAAAGAATGAAGACTTATATCAATAAGTATTCAAAAGTTCTAAAGACATTTATGGAAGAGCAATTCCAAAAAGATTTTTTACCAATGGTAGGATCATTGAAATTAATACAATACAAAGTCTCACAAGGAAACTACTTCGAAGAGGAATCATCATTAAATCTTAGAGTGTTAGGACAAGAGAGGTCTTCAGATGCCATCTGAGGATATGAATTCATTGACAGAATCTGTGCATATTTAAAAAAGGAGCAAAGACTCAGAAAAAAATTATACCAAAATAACTATATTCTTATTAAGAGTAGTTTATGGAACTGAAGGAAAGGGATGTGTTGAATTCAGAGAAGACTTAGGGCAGATAGATAGATAGATAGATAGATAGATAGATAGATAGATAGATAGA